>APFE030391124.1:0-17159 GCA_000404065.3 Pinus taeda | reverse complement strand
CTATATATAGAAAGGAGGTTTTGTCATTTGAATCATCCAAGACTTGTTCATTTATGTAATGTAAAGGAGGTTGCTCCCTCGAAGAGGCTGAATTCTAAGGCGTTGATCTATCTTTTCTATATTTTCTTGAGCTGGTTTTATAACAAGTATCTTGAGAGGACAAATTTATACCCAAAATCAAATCTCTTCTCCTAAATTCTTGAGTATAACTTTGCACATTTTCCCCCTTAGCTTGCCTAAAGTTTTGGCAATCCATGGTATCTTTTTGCATGTATGCTAATGGATAAAACTACATTCTTATTGCAACAAAAAAATCATTCCAAGAGGATAAAACCTTACCATGTTTCTTCATGTCCTCTTAAGTTTTGGCTTCCCACCAAATAAGTGTTGCACTTTCCAATCTAAGAGAAGCAAGCTGAATTTTGGTCTCATCATCCTTGAATCTTTGTATCTTGCAATACACTTCAATCTGACAAATCCAATTATCTAATTTCTTAGCATCTATCTCCCCATTGTACATAGGCAATTCAAACTTTATATCAAGCTTAAGTGAAGGAGTTTTACCATGTCCCTTTGGAGAATTTGGAGGTGTTTGTGAAAGGGTAGAAAAGTAGAAGATGAGGATGAATATGAGGACGAGGATGGAGGTGAAGGTGAAGGTGGTGGTTTTTCACCATTCCCTCCATTCCCTTTTGGAGGCTTGTATCCTTCCCCCCATCTCCTTTTGGATGTTTTGAGCTCTCTCCATATAACCTTGAATTCCTCTCTTCATAAAGAACCTTTACCATTTCAGACATCTCAAAGAAATATTTTTTGAAAGTTATTTCATCTTTATACATCCCTTCAAGACCTTCTTCATGTGCCATGACCATTGAAGCTTGAGGTATGTTTGTTCTCCTTGAAATGGTTTGAGATCTTGGCTCCACAAGTTCTCCTTCTCCTCTTTTAAGCTTCAACCTTGTAAGAATCAGAAAAAGCACTTGCAAACAAAATGAAACCTTCACAATACCCTGATGCTTTGATACCAAAATGATATGTAATTGAAACTTGAAGGTGATATACAAATTGCAAGTAAAATTTTACATGTGTTTTGGGTAATGGGTTAGGTTACTAAACACATAAACAAGTGATTTTTAAATATAATTAACAACCAAAATAGAGACAAAATACCATATCAGAAACACATAACAACAAACATGATAAAGGAGTTCACCCCTCTCCTTAGCTTCATCTCTTGGTCTAGCTTCCAATGCAGGGCCTCTTTCATTAAGTGTTGGAATTTTTGTTTTCATGGCTTTATAATGCTCAAAACACAATACACATGTCTCTAATGGATCTAGAACTATTAAAAACCCCCATCTAGGTTCTTTTTGCACCCGATTTTGCCAAAAATTGAGAAAGTTATGCCTATTACAAGTTTTTCCCAAATTTCATAGCTAACCATCCTACAGTTCGACCCAAATCTGGCTTCAACACCATAAACCCAGAACTAGTGTACAAACCTGGCCTACAATCCTACCCAATGGGTAAATTTGTCATATAGTTCCAACACATGGTCGTATTAAGTCCATAATACCAGGGCCTGGTGCCAACGCATGCACACCCAAAACTTAAACTAGCCCATGGTCATTTGAAGGCCCATGTGGTTTGGGGCTAGTCCCCCCTATGCTCTCTGTTGTTGGTCACTTGGGGCACCACATGTGATTGTGGGTTCGCACTAAACTTTTGCCCCCCGCTCCAACTCCGCCACAATTCTGCATTATGGTTACGTGTGTGTCAAGACTATTACCACAGGGCTAAAGCTAAGCTCTAACCCTTGATCTTGCCCCTTGGTTCTGAGGGTGCAGGAACCAGGGCTAGGGCTTAGCCCCAGTCTCAACCTCTAAACGATGAATGCATTCACTTTAAATAAATCCCGCGAACCTCTATATTTAAGAAACATTGTGATGGTGTTTTGGTTGAGGCCTGTGGTGCTTGTTGCTTGGTCGTGGGTTCGATTCTCATGGGCAGATTAGCCCCTCACAAAATTTTGACTTGTCCTTGGAGGCCACGTGGCTGCCTCCCATTGGCCCACCTGGCCTCCCACCATTGGCCCTTCAATACACATTCAAATCCAGATATTAATTAAAAATTCGAACCCACAACATGAAAAAAAATTTGAGGCAATAAAATTCAATTTTTTTTGGACCAATCAGGAGTGGTCAAGTAGCATCCTACCACTAACCCAAAATGTACATTCACCCTATCAATTCTGCAAATTTTTACTTGTTTGAGAATTCTATCAGAACATAATATCAGGAGGATACAATATTAGTTTTGAGTGAAAAAAGTTGTGTTAGATTCAAGTCGTCAAGATCTATGCACTGGTACAGGTTTCAAGCACTTTCGAACACTTTTAATTTTGAGCACTAAAATGATCCCCTGGATCATAGAGAGTTAGATTCTTAATTTTCATCTTTGGTGTTTCTCTGCTGCCAATAGACCTATTTAGTACCCCAACGGAGTCACTACAGAAACAAAAGCATTGCTTTGCTGCCAGCGAGCCTGTTCAATACCCCGACGAAGTTACTTGCCTCACCTCTCTGTGTAGGAAGCCTTTCTCTTCTTTCACACTTTTTTTTTTTGTTTATAGATTTGTGTTCAGGCACTTATTATTTCATTAGGGAGGAAGAGGGATCCCACTTATTGAGAGCATAAAAGGTTGTTCCTTCATATAAGGTTATATATACCTCTGATATTGATTTGCTCGCTATTGGTTTTCCCCTTTCCTTTCTCTACTTGATTGTATTAGCATGAAGAATACCGAGTAAATTCAATACCAAGTTAAGGAATCAGGATGCTAGAATAGATACGAGTATCAAGGTTCCACTCAAAGGCCTTCTTTTAAATGTATCTAATTTTCCATCTGGACATTACTTGACTTAAGGCATTTTCCCCATTAAGGAAGGACAATTAACAAATAACCAAGTGTTGAGGTTGTCACAATCCATATTCATTTCACCACATAGCCTTTTTAGGCCATACATACACCCTCAAATAAAGCCTTATTTATGTACACTAACCAAGATCAAGGGAAAATGAGCTAGACTTGACAATAAAAAACAACACAAATGTAGGAAAGAAAGCTATATACAAGAAGGAATGCAACCCAGGGCTACTACTAAAAATAATGTTTAAGATCTCGACCATTTATGGGAAAAGGATCAGTCCTCCCATCTAAGGATTTTAACTTGTAAGAATGGTGGCCAAGCTTCTCAATGATGGTATACTGTCCAATCCACAAGACTTGAAATTTCATGTGCTTGCCTTTCTCTTCGTGGGCTTTGTCCCACTTCAATACTAGGTCACCCACATTTTTGGTCTTTGCGGACTTCTTATCAAACCAACACTTGATTCAGTTCTGTTGTATGGAAGTTTTATATTTTTGCTTTGAGCCTTTCTTCCTCAAGCTTGAGAAGACTATCTATCTAATAATGAACAAGGAGACATGGTTTTCCTTGAGATTCCTAAGAAAGTGGCAAGGGAGGAAGGTATATGTTCGACGGAAGGATAACTTCTTTACTGTATACAAGGAAGTAGGGGGAGGTTTTCAAAGAGGTTTTGGGAGTGACATGGTCAACCCATAATGCATTCACCAAAGTGTTATGCCAGTTGTTTTTTTTAGAGATTTTATTATTATTATTATTATTTTTTTCGTAATAATGCAGATCATAATTTTTATTTGTATACTCGCCCAAACTGTTTCCCTATGGGTAGTAATTCGATGCATGCTTTAAAAGAATACCATTTTCTAATGCAAACTCATATAAATTTAACGAAGAAAAAAAGTTTCATAATCAAAGACAAGTGATGTAGGAACACTGAACCTGGTTATGATGTTCTGTTTGAGAAATTAGATGACTTCTTTATCATTAACTAGTCTTAGCAGAACTGCTTCGGTCTTCCGAGTGAAATAATCAGTTACAATTAGAATGTATCGATTTTGCTTTGATGAATGAGGAAATATTTCCTCGATAACATCCAATCTCCATTCTTGGAATGGTTCTTCAACTACTATGGATAACAATGGGGCAACTGAATTATGATCACAACCAACACATCTTTTACGCACTAGTAACTTTCAGATGTATGCATGAACATCCTTAAACAATGTAGGCTAATAATAATTGAACCTCATCACTTTGTGTAGTAGTATCACCCATGAAGTGTCCACCTGTTGTTCCATCGTGAAGATATCTTTACACCCTTTCTGAATATGCATGCTATAAGCATCTAAGAAGGACACCATTTTAGTGCTTTCAGGAAATCACACCATGCAAAAGTTGGTAAGATAAAGATTTAAGGCAGATTACCCTCTTTTGTTTAGACGATAAATGTGGAGCCAAGGTGTCATGCTGTAATTATTGTCGTATATCTGAATACCAAGACATGGTTGTACTCGTAGGAGGAACTCTCTCAAAATTATACATCTCTATTTCCTATTCCCACCTAGAAGGGTCTTCTTCCGGTGAATCCATTGCTTTGGCTACAAGCTGACAAATTCAATGACCTTTGATGGTATGAACTGGCTTGAACTCAAGATCATATTCTTGCAAGCACATCATCTAATTTGCTCTCCTCTCACCCAACTCTTATTGCACAAAGAGTGTTCTAATAACTAGATGAGGTACATAGATAATCGTGTGAGCTTTCAGGAGATAAGGCCTAAAATGCCTAACTGACTTGTATACCACGTATTCTTGCTTATCAATGTTGGGATAATTCAATTCTGATCCCTGTAAGGCAACACTCATAAAATATATAGGCCACTCATTTCCTTGATTGTCTTTCTATGTTAATACGACCGCAATAGATGAGTCTGAAGTGAAAGTATCCAACAAGAAATCTTTGCCAAAATTTGGACTATATAAGGTTGGAGCATCAACTATGGCTTGTTTGATTCGGGAAAATGCATATTTCTCCTTCTTATTCCATTTGTATGCAACATCCTTCTTTATCATCTCTTATAATGGTTCAACAATCTATGCGTAGTCAGATATGAACTTGCATATGAAATTAATCTTTTCCAAGAAAGATTGCATTACCTTATAAGGAAGCCATAAATGTGTCCAGCCTGTTGAAACTCTTGTAGTTTGTTGGACCAATTTCTACTCAGAAGCAAGACATAGGCTTCCGGAATGTCCACAATAACCATATTAATGCATTGGTGAACTCTATGGTCTAATGACAAATGAATGATGACATTATGAAGTTCACCAATTTCCTGGCCCAAGGATCTATCCTGCTATATGTTCCATGCATCAATTTTTTTCCATTTAGCATTGATTTTCTTAAAAACATATAAAGGCATGACATTTGCAGATGTACCAGAATCCACGAGACAATTATGGACATTACAATTAAATATTCCAAACGTTAAGAGAAAAGGGGGGTAGAGAGTGTTAATATTTAAATTAACAACATTAACTACAGACTCAAGAATGCCACTAGACTTTTTTTTTCCAAAGAAAAATGCGTAATTTCCATTAAGATTTTAAGAAAATTACAAGTTGTATGCCAACATTTATGCAATGCTTTCACTACTATCAGGTGGTGAGTCAGTTCAAATGTTTAGTTTTGATGTTTAGAGAAAATATATTTACATATTTCTTCATTAAAATTGAAGGATCAAAATAACCATGACTGTGTTTGCAATGTTTAAAGACTTGCAGAGCAGTAGTAAAAAAACAGTGAACAAAGACTAGGATGATCATATTGATCAGTCCTGTTGATGTACAACCTTGTCGATGTAAGGCATGTGGTAGATATGGAAAAAGTCTCCATCCCTGTACTCCTGGATTATCCATTGTCCTCTAGTCAGCTGCGTGGCCTCTTTGGAAAGAAGATCAACGACTTCATTCCTTTCCCTGTAAATGTGAGAGCAGACAAAAGACTCAAACTGTGATTTTAATTCAATGGCTTCTTCCACCAAGTCTCTGAGTGTGTGCATGTGACAATTATAAGTCCCATTTAACCAATTTATGATGAGCTGAGAGTCTCCATAGATTTGTATATTGTGGCATTGTTTTTCCTTGGCAAAGAGAAGTTTTTGAGACTGTTTAGTTCTGTGAAGTTGTTTGTGCCTTTCCCTAGTCCCACTTTTATTTTGAAGCTCACAGACTCATTTAGGTGTAGGAAAGCTCCTCCACCACAGCCCTCCGATTGGGCCGAGCCATTGAAGTATGCCCAAGGCTGGCTTCTATCTATTACTTCTGGGATTATTGTCTGAGGGAGACGCTGTGCTTGGTCTTCAGGGATAGAATTGTATGTGGCCTAGATGTTGTTGCAAATTACCGCTCCCAATATGAATTTATCCTAGAAGATTTTATGGTTCCTAATAATCCAGATGCCCCAGCAGATGATGGGTGGCACATTTTTTAGCTTCTGGCTGACTATTTTAGACCACCAGTTTTGCAGGCCTCCTTTATATTTTGGCCGATCCAGCAAAGAGGAACATTGAGTGCAGTGGTGGTTATTTTCCAGATGTCTACCGAGATAGAGCAGTGGAGAAAAAGGTGGTTGGTGTCTTCAATCGCCAATTTGCAGAGGCTGCACCTTGAAGGCCTGTGTATATTTCGTTTTGTCAGGTTTTGGTTTGTTGGAATTTTATTTGATAGGATAGACCAAAGGAGGAGTCGTGCTTTGTGAGGGGATTTTAGCTTCCATATGGAATGCCACCATCATCACAGAGGGCCATTTTCTTGAGCTTCCATGATGGCCTCAAACCCAGTCTTGGGGGTGTAGTTTCCGTCGGCGGCCTTTGCCTAGATTAGCATATCTTCTTTTGCTGTAAGCTTGATGTTCGCCTCTTCCAAATCCCCCACGAACCATAACCACTCCCTGCTTCATCTGTCTCTGATGCCCAAATTTTCAAAATCTCGTCATTGTCTGTAAGGATTCTTGACCCGCTCCTCCTCTTTAATGTGGGTTAAGTGTGAGTATTCAACATCACTGAGTTCTTGTCTCATTTCCTATGGTAGAATATGGGCGTTACCACTGCCTTCCCAGGCATCAACCCCAATTCTGATTTGGCTATCGTCCCCCACCTTTCAGGCTAGGCCTAATTTGATGATGTTGATGGAGTGTGTGATGGCCTTCCAGATGTTTGAGACCCCAATTTGGCAGTGGATAGGGCTACATAACCAATCTGTGGTTGATTGTGGATATATATATATATATATATTTGTTGTAAATCACTTCTGTCCAGAGGCTATTTGTGGTAATAAGTTTCCATGCCAACTTAGATCCCAAATCTTTTGTGAACTCTTGGGGCTCCTTTAGTCCCCAACCTCCCCCTTTCTTTGGTTTGCTATCCTCTCCCACTTGACCCAAGAAAAATTTTTGCCAGCTGTTTGGCCCTTCCAAAGGAATTTGTAACAAATCCGTTTGATTCTGCGATGGATGCCTTTTGGGATCTAGGCCAGGGACATCCAGTAGACTGGAATGGCCTCAAGGACTGATTTGATGAGAGTGAGTCTGCCTACCCTAGAGAGCCACCTCTTCTACTAGATGTTTATGAATGCCACGAGACTTACTAGACATAACTTGAGAAGAATAAACTTTGCTACCTAATAGAGGATTTGATGCAAGTGCTTGAATAATCAATTCATGTTGGCCTGATATCTTTATGAGCTCAAGGATTGAAATTTTGGCACAAGCTCTTTTCATATCCTCCATAATATTATATTCAATACTTTCATTTCTAACATGCAGTGTTGAAGTATCTAGTGGTGTATCTTTGTTAGAAGATGCAAGAGTGATGGACTTATTCTTGCTGTTCGTGGAAGGGTTCTCAGGAGTAGGATTACTTCTAGACTTATTCTGCAAATTCTGAGCAGGATTGATAGGTGGTAAAATCCTTCTCAACAATCGTTTTTTAATATCTTGCTCATAAATGGGTCCTTTTCTCCTCAAATTAAATCGGTCAATTGTCTACTGAGGAGGAGCTTCACTTGCTGGTGGTTCATCAATGCTTTGTTTGTCAAAATTATAGACAATGCTAAATGTTTTAACTGAATTCCCAACACTTGAAATTTCCTTGGTCATGGTAGGTTCATTTGCTTCTTCAATCTATTCAAAATTCTCTTCTGCTAGTAAAGTGTCTACAAAGTTGGTCATCATAGCATTCATGTTGTGGTTCCATTGGGGACATGTTTTCTCTGAATGCCTCTCTTGATGGAAAGTACAAAAGTTATCAATGCCCAAGATTTCGACATTAAACACAACATTGAAACTCTTAGCAAATTTATCTGTTTGATTTTTGTTATTCTTCTTAAAGGAAGGTAGCTTGAAAGACTTATTGTTGGTAGTTTCCTCACTTGACTTCCTCTTTAGTTCAGATACTTCATTAGTGAGCAACTTCAAATATTTAGCCAAGCTTTCCATGTCAAAAGAATCCTTCTCTTTGGTTTTAGTGGAAGAGTCTTGAGTTTTATTACCAATATCTTTGGAGTCTTTAGAATATTTGTGATCTTTAATGGCTCCAATAGAATGCAAGTATTTTTCAACAACAACGACTTTTGCAAAGTCCAAAGGCAATGTATCCTTTGCAGCTCTTTTGACAAACATATAAATATTAGTAGGTGAGACAATTGTGTAATAATATTTAGTGATAGTATCATGTGGTTGAACATATGAGGGGAATTTATTCAACAAGCGCGTAAACCTTTGATTAAAATCCTTCACTTTTTCCTTTTCTCCCATCTTGAGATTCCCAAGTTCTTTAAGCAACATGGTGGGAGTTTTATCATCAACAAATTGATTCAAGAACAACTTCTTGAACTTCCTCCAGCTATGGATTGAATTAAGGTAGAAGACTGTGATACCAGACTGATGCCCTTCCTTCTAGAGTGTATGGAAAAATCGTACAATAAACATCATCCAAACGTACCTCAAGCATTCACAAATGAATGTAGAAGTCATCAATATCGTCCTCAACTTTCGTCTTCTTATCAGGATCAAAATTTGAAAGCAATGTTTCTGGCTGTTTAGGCATTAGATGAAGATTTCCTGGAAGAGCAAGCAACCCTTAGGCCATCCAATCCAATTGTTCATCAACCATGTCTTCTTCTCCCTCTGAATATGAAGAGTCTTATCCCTCACCATTCAAATCTTTGTTATAATCAGGATCTTCTTCATGTCTCGGCTGTTCTTAGTCAGAAAATTGAAAATATTCATTGTTATTGTCTAAATCTTCCTCAATACGTGGAAAGTTCCCTTGTTGATTTGTTCTTTCTGTATAATTAGCTAACCCTTCAAGGGTTGCAATAGCCAAATATTCCACCAAAGAAACCAATACACCACTACAAGTTGTTTCTTTCTTTATCAACTTATGAGGTAGAATAACAATGACAAGAAGTAAGCCAAGAGCTCTTTCAAACTGACGAGTAATAGGTCAGATTATATAGAGTTAATCGTAAGTTGCTTCAAAATCCTGTTCTAGAATTCGATGAGAGGACTCTCCTATCTCATGAATGAGTTGGAGTTAAACTCAAACAGTTATTGTGTTGCATGGATGGTTGATTGTTAGGATGTGTTGAATTGTCAGCCATATAAATGCTTCCCTCCTAGCACCATAATGTTGAGGGTGTTGGATCCTGCCAACATATAGGGGGTCTCCCCAATATGAAGTCCCAATTAGATGTCACACTGTTTGGTATAGGAGCCCCATTCGGAAATGTGGCCCAACTGCCATATACTTAAATATTTACCTTGGTTGCAACTATTTGCATGAGAGAGGAACACACATGTACTTTCAAATGAGCAACTAAGTATGCCTTACGAAGTGTTCAATTGTTATATGTATCTAGGTTCTTTCACTAGAAGGGAAGAAAAAGTGAGCTCTTAGAAGAAGAGTATTAGTACTATTCCAATAAAGATGCATGCACATACGTGTGAAAGAATCATTGATTGTCTAGTGAAGTAGTTCACATGGACATAACAATCATTAAAATCATTACAACACACATTCAAAAAGATGAGCACCAAAGTCAACGAAATAGTTCAATTTCCTTGATACATATGAATGAAACATACACTGCAAACATATAAAGAATAATCTTACTACATTCACCATATATGCATGAAAGTGTTTTGGCTCAATGAGATTCAAATATTACGCGAAAGTTCCAAGATACATTAATACAATGAGACACTACTAGCTCCAATAGTGGATCATTAAGCCACTACTTTACCTCCAAAAGAACAATATTTCTCTCTAATGCCAAGGTGACACTGCCACTATATCTTCAATACTTGTAACAAATCTTGCATTATTTTTGCTTTCTACCCTCCACAGGGTTTCTTGAGATTATGGAGCCTTCATGAGTCACTTTGATCATCACAATCCATTTTTCTTTCAACTGTTGCAACATGGTATCTTTGTGCATTTTTTCTTCAAGATGCTTCCAAGGATAGCCTTTCTAGACAGATTTCCTCATAGATATTTTCCGTCCTTTATTGAACACCTGCAAGTATAAATCACTCATGGCAAGCAAACATTGGCTCTGAAATCTCCTATTCCATCATGTTTCATTCAAATATTATGGTTGTGGCTCAAAAATGAGCAAAAGAGAGAGAGAGAGAGAGAGATGTGCCTTTTGTGTGTAGGGCGCACTTACAAGAGATAGAGAAGGGATTCATTGCACACTAAGACTATGCCATGTGAAATTTTGGAGGAGGAGGAGGATTGGAGGGCACAGGGTGCACTTGCAAGAGGAAAGACAACATGACTATTCATTAGAAATGCGTTGTGCGCTTTGGAGGAAGCCCAAGACCACAAGGAGGTCGCCGGGCGCACTTGAAATGTAGATTTTCTTGTAGATTCACAAGCTCATGCAATGTACTAAAGCAATAGACAAGAATCTACTTCTAATTTCAACCATCAGAAGCCAATAGATCGAAGAAAAAAATAAGAAGAAGAAGAAGATAAATCAATGGCACATAACACAATATGTATCTAGGGAAAGCCACTGCTCAAAACCCCACTATCTATATTGCATATATCAGAAATATGAGTGAAGATACAAAGCTTGTTCTCACTAGAGCTCTTCTGCACAAGTATGCTCAACTCTCTCAACTCACAAGCTATTCAAGCCAAATCCTTTGCTTATTCAACAACTCTCCAAGCCCCTAATATCTTGCGTAATTCCTAAGATGAATAGCCTGTATTTAAAGGGAATCCATGCTTCCAAAACTATGCAATCCAAACATAGTATTAATCTCTGATGCATGCGTGATATTTACACTCCATTAAATAATACCAATGATAGTACATTGTCCCTACACTCTAGTCTCAACTGGGTCTTACTCTGAACCGACATGCATGAGTTTCTCATGAGGGAATCTTCAGTTAATTAGAGTAGCACTAGTGGATGCATTAGTGCACCAACTGACTGTTAGTCCTCTATTAGTTCCAAAAAAAATTTGGAAACAATTTAACTTAACTTAACTCAATAAACTGAGTGATCTAATTTCCAACTCAATTTAAACTCATACTGGACCCCTAAAACTTAGGGAGAACATATACATGACTTCAGAAAGACTTCCAACCTGAAATTCCTAAGATAGTTAAGTTAATTAAACTTAATTAACTATTTACAAGTTGCTATGAGAATAGAATTCGGTTTTAATACTTAGTTTAATTCAAGGACAAATTAAACTCAAATTTCTTGTTTCCATTCCTCAACACTCCCTCTCAATAAGAAACTGATTATTGGCTACCCCGATCCTGTGTCTGTTAAACTCGAATTTACATACTGACAATGCCTTTGTCAAAATGTCAGCATCTTGCTCCTCCATGGGAATGTACTCTAACAATATAATCTGTCTCAATACACAATCTCTGAGATGATGATATCGAATATTAATATGCTTGGACCAATCATGAAAAACTAGATTTTTAGAGAGTTTGATACAACTCTGATTATCACAGTAAATCACAGTTGGATCCACTTGTTGACTAAACAAACCAACCAGGATCTTCCTCATCCAGACGGCCTCACATGCTGCCTAACTCGCAACCATGTACTCTGCCTCTACCAAACTGAGTGCAACCGATCTTTGTTTCCTGATGTAGCAAGAAACTACCGTTGACCTAATACTAAATATCCCCTCTGATGTGCTCTTCTTGTCGGATGGACTCCCTGCCCAATCTGCATCAGTGAAGCCTTAAAGCTTCACTCCCTTTGTCCATCTTTACCATCAACCATACTGAGAAGTGCCCCTGAAGTATCTCAACACATGCTTTGCCGCCTTCCAATACAGATTGGTAGGCCTAACCATTGCTTGACTAAGATGCTTAACTGCATAGCACATATCTGGTCGTGCATTCACCAAATACGTGAGTGAACCCACAAGCTGCCTTTAAATAGTAGCTTCCATTACTTCCCTTGAAGTAGTATCCTCCTTCCTCCAATTACCTGCTAGAGGAGTCTCCATGGGTTTTCTGCTCTCCATGCAGAATCTCCTAAGTATCTCATTGGCATAATTTCCCTGAGACACAAACAACTCCCCATCTCCCTACCATACCTCCTGTTTAGTCAATTTAGTGTTCCTAAATTGATGTCATTAATTGTCAACCCGGGGCTCGTAAGCTGATGAAGTGAAGGTGTACTATATGTACTTAAGCAACCTCTTAAAGCTTTTTGTCGTTTGGGGTGTTTTTTATGGTTAATTTATCTTCCTAAGATGGAGTGATGTATTTATAAACAGATGAGTGATGGTGTGTGTAAGGTGAATTCTAGATGAGTGAAAGTGTGTGATTAGTGGTTTCTAACTACTTGCTGAAAAGGAAAACTTGAAGGAAAGAAATGAATTAAAATGAACTGAAAGCAAAGAACCACTTTCTAATGGCATTAGACACCATTCATGCTGCTGCAAATAAAAGGTAAGAAAATCATTAAAAAGACCAATGATAATGTTTATCTCTTCCTAACTCTCTGCCTCTAACACATAGTACTGTGTAAGACACGATTAGGAAGTAGCTAAAGATAAGCCTAAGAAATGATAAAAAATGAGAAAAATCTACTTTTAAGACTAGTTATAATGTTTTGCTCTTTCTAACTCTCTGCCTCTAACACATAGTACTGTGTAAAGCACGATTAGAAAGTAGTTAAAGATTAGTCTAAAAAGTACCCAAAAGCTGGCTGCAAGTTATTAGTATTCTGATCTCTGAAAAGATAGACAATTTATAATAAAGAGACCATTCATATGTTAGTAGACAGATTTGAGAAATAAAACTAAAAATCAGCTATGAAAATAAAGTAAAGGCAACAAATTTGAATCTGTCAAGTGAAACTACCACTAGATATAAAGCAAATACATAAACACACAAGCAATCCCGGGTTAAAAACATGCAAAAGAACAATGTTGATCAGCTTAAAATAAAGGCTGGAAATGAAATAACATGAAAGTAAATTACGCTGTACATGTGTCAAGAAAAGGAAATGCTGAATGGAAATAAGGAAATGCTGAACATAAAATACTATACAAGGCTAACATGAACAGGGGCCCTCCATTCATATAACCCAAAGAAGACTCAAGGTATTGAAAACTTCATAACAGCACTGCTTCTATTACTCCATGTGCAGAAAATTACAGTCAAGAGTGGTAGAACAACACTATTAAAACAGAGTCTGGGAATGCACTAAAATTATAACAAGTTCATAAAACACAGCAACTAAAAAGTAACATAAGCGTACGTAGACGCAAGTTTTTATAGGCATCTGAAAGATATCCTAATGAGTACAGCTAAAACTGAAAAATAAACTAACTGTCATGCGTAATTAAGGTTCAATAACATGTCATAAGCCTGCGTGGATGAGCTGGAGGTTCTGGTCATTATGGGCATTGAATCCAGAGTTGGATTATGTCCCCCACAACCCACGTAACACGGACAAGTCACCGTTTGAACTGACGTGACCTAACAGCTTACGCATCACCGTTAAGCTGCCTTTGTTGACCGTAACTTGACCCTTGTTGACCGGAGGTACAGATGACGTGGATGGCTAAACAAATAGCAGAGGAACCTCGAGCACCTTGATTCCTAAGTGCCCATGTGGCTCATTTGGCAAAATGACACGTGGAACCTTGAGATTAACAAAAAGGTTGCGGGATCAACAGATGGCTGCGGAATCAGCAGATGGCTCCGGAATCAGCAGATGGCTGCGGAATGCCTGTAAATATGTCAAAATCTAAACAAAACAGTCACACATTAGCAAAGCTCACTTGATCATGCTTAATGACATCTAATGTAATGATCTGGGTGGTTTTACATTGAAAATGAGGCAAAAGAGAGAGGTAAGTGATGAAAAACAGTAGGTAATAGTGGATGATGAGGTGTAAGTTAGAGGCTCTACATACCCCCACTATGAGGGCATTGCATGTCCTCATGCAAAAACACTGCTTAATCAACCTGCTGTGATGCCTCTGCCAAGACATCTAATCTTCTCCTCTTCCTCCGTGTAGAAATATCAATTCTTGGTCTTTTCATCAAGCATCTGAATTTTAAATTAATCAAATCTCTGTTTAGCCTCCTGCATTTCTTCTTTAACTTTTTGTTTTCTTTTTGCAAAAGACCCATATGAAGCATTATATTATCGTGAACCATCTTGTCCACACTGCTCCTTTCCTTCAGTTTTTCATTTTCCTGCTTGATGTGGCGATTCACTACCTCCAGCTCAAATATTTCTTGCTTCATTGATTGAACCTGTTGTTCAAGAGGTAGAACAGTGCTTGGGCCAGCAGCAGCTTGTTCTAATGTTTCTAAATAGTTATATAATCTTTGCTGATCTGGGTCAATCTCTGGTGACCTCTTTGGACTAGGCTCATGCTCAGATTCAGATTCATGCTCAATTTCAAGTTCATGCTCAGACTCAAGTTCATGTTCAAAAGGAATTTCCTCACGTGGAGGACTAGTCTCAACCTGCTCCTCATGTGAAGGGCTTTTCTCAAAGTCAAGTCTTGTAACAACCTTCTCAGGTGTGCGCAAGTCAATAAAGGATGACTCTTTGTTCTTTGTGGCCCTCATTTTGCCTTGTAACCTGCTCCTCCTCCTCACGGTGGTGATGCTCTGTTTTTCTTTTGGTTGCTTCTGCTTTTGTTTTTGCATCTTCTTGGAAAGGGCAGTCTCATGAAGTTGGGCCAACCTATGTGCCAATGGCTGAGTGTCCTCTTCACTGGAATTTTTAGGAGTGAGGTAGGTTTCCTGAGTTATAGCCTCTTCTTTACCTTTCTTTTGTTTCTTCCTACTCTCCTTTCTCTTTTGAACAACCTCTTGTAGTATTTCTTGCAGGGTTTCTGTTATGATTCCTTGGGCTGCTTGGTTAATGTCTATAGTAGACTCAAGATCAATTTCATGTTCAGAATGATGTACATCAGTTTCTTCTTCAATCTGTTCTTGGACAGTTTCCTCTTGGACAACAGTTTCAGGGGTAGCCTCTTTTCTTTTTCTTCTACTCTTTCTAGGCACAGAGGTTTCTCCTGCTTCTTCAAAATGGTTTCTCATTGTAATCTCTCCCAGGTATCTCTGTTTGCTTTCAATTGTTCCTCAACTAAAATCTTAACAAGACCATGATGATACAGATGTGATTCAATGTTTCTTGGGTTCCTTTGGACAATTGAACACATTTTTCTAAGACTTGAGAGTAGAAAATATGGAAGGTTAATATCTTCTCCTAAGAAATGCGTCATGACTTTTGCATGGTAAACATATAAAACTCCAAACCTTCCCTCACAAGTCAAGAATTTTTGCACTAATAAAAGTAAAGTTGTCCATTCTTCCTTAACATAAGTAACAGGAATCCCTTTTGTAAAGATGCTGGTATCCATACCTGGGTTCTTTAAGATTTGCTTCCACTGTTGATCTTGTACAGACCGGTTTTTAAACCATCTTTCTCCAGTCTGTGGGAGTGACGTGGCTTGTGCTATGCTGCTCTCAGTGACTGTAAACTTTAGATCCCCTACCTCCACTTGATTCTCTTTGTCTCTAAAAGATCGTGCAAAGGCCTTTGTAACCTCTTTGTGGTAACCTCTGAACTTCTGAATGCATTGTAGCCAGTTTTCTTTTTGCAACGCTTCTTTAACCTGAGGATATCCCTCCAGAAATTTTGAACCCTCTGGTTCTGCCCTTAAGAGTTTCCCCATTGGCTCTACGGCTGTGTTCTAAAACACGGCTTCAATAGTGGCCTTAACACAGTAAATTCACGGCTTTGTTCTAGAACTTTGTGGAAAAGGAGGTTACACGGCTTCAGCAATAGCCTTAACACAGTAAATTTACGGCCTTGACACAGTGGATTTACGGCCTTAACACAGAGGATTACAGCTCTTGACTCTTGATACAGCCATAACAGACTTTCACTGGTGATCAGAATTAGCAGAGAGGAATAAAACAGAGTATGGTTAATGGTGGCAGTGTAGTGAGCACAGCGTGAATGGCATGAAACAGCATGAATGGAATGATATGAGCGTAGGAGGGTAGAAGGGTTACAAAATGATGAGTAGAAACGGCTAGATTTTTAAGTTTTGGGCGTAGATTTACACTTGGCTGCGGGATTATGTCATAGAGAGACGTAGTACAGTAGGCTATGTCACTTAGGTATGAAAGCCTTAATGAAAGAAGCAGCCGCAAGTGAATTTCAAAATCGTGGTAGTCAAGGACTGATAGATTTGGGAAATACGTGGATGTATGGTCGCATGATAGGGAAAACTGGTAATCATTACATTTAGTGGCAAGAAACATAACCCAAAAAACTTTTCAAAATGAGATAACCGTAACTTTAGGATTTAGATCATACCTCAGATCCGCACTTGGATTGCCTTCGATCATTTTTCCACTAACCCTTCATTGTTTTATTGCTGTTGTATGACTCTTTCCCATTTATTGTTGATGACTTCTGAACTGTAATTTTTTTTTTAAAACAAACTGTGTTTTTCTTATGCAGGTGGAGAGGGCTGCGGAATAGCTGAATGGCTACAGAATTGCCAAACAGCTGCGGAAACTGCAGTGGTAACCTCCGGCTGTACAAAAACAACTTTAGCTATCTAAAAATGACTTTATTGATGGAATAGAATGTAGTGAACGGATGGATGGATGAAAAAAAATGAAGTGGAGTGAAAATGAA
>APFE030391120.1:318810-332239 GCA_000404065.3 Pinus taeda | reverse complement strand
AATTACAAATTTATAGAGGCAGAAGAAGGATCTAGAATCCTGTGTGTGATTCAGATGGAGATCTGGAATGATCTAGAAACCACTGGCGGTGTAGGAGGATCTAGAATCCTGCATGTGATTCTAGAAACTAATGGCGGTGTAGAAAGATCTAGAATCCTGGAGATCTAGAAAGATCTGATCTAGAATCCTCTGTGAATTTGGCTTCACACTTAACACGGTGTACAAACCGCCGTTTTGCGTACCTTTCCGTTTTTTTATAATTTTTTATCGGAAACGAAGACTTCCGTTCCGTTTATGGTAACATAGCCAATGATCCCAAGCATCCAAGGCTTTTGGACAGCTCTTCGGACTTTGTATTGACCTACGAAGACAAGGAGGGATATTGGATGCTTGTTGGTGATGTCCCATGGAGGTAAGCTGTAATATCCAAGCAAATCCAAAGCTTCACTTCTCAGATACAATAATACATATATAGAATATACCGCAAGCCGTTGTCTCAGGTACATAGGAGAGTTTGGTGTGATCTTTAGGTAAACTGGCTAATGAGTTTGCATAGAGATATTCTAGGAAAGTTCCTGAATTTGTTTCCAAGGGCTTTTGCAATGATGTTGGAAGGTTGTGGATTTGCTTATAAGCCTTTCCGCAGAAGGTAAATTTGATCAAAGCTTCATTTATTGCAGGATGTTTGTCAATACTGTCAAAAGGCTAAGGATTATGAAAACCTCAGATGCCAATAGTCTGGGCAAGTTTTAATTGTCTTAGGTTTATATGGAAATGTTCTCTTTGTTTTGAAGATATTCATTTCTGATGCCTTACAGGGATTGACCATTTTCTGTTTGATCACAGCTCCAAGGTGTTCAGAGAAGATAGATGGGCAGAAAAGTAAAGCTGTTTGCTCTAGTAAAGCTGTTTGACAGAGCGCACTATAAGATCTGAACTAGATTTTGCATCTAGCTTTCAATATACTGCATTGGAGTGGGATGGATTCGAGCTTTCTATCTTTAACCTCTCGAACAGAGTGATTTTTTTGGCACATCCAGATTTCTGACCTAGAGGATAGCCATACTCTATGTTTTTGTCCAAGCAATGTGATATAATACCAACTGATATATCTCTATCAACATTCATATGTTTATGCGGATAAAGTATACTAAGTATTCAGTTTTGTCTTTCCACTAGATTAGAGATCCAGGCCATGGGGAGATACCATTTATGCCCAGTTTTTGGGTCTGGATATGGGGGAACAGTCCAGATTTATGGTGGGACTAAGTTGTTGTTAGTGGCTTTCATGCTGGCTTTTTCCTCATCTACTTTTGTACGGTCCAATTTTCCAACATGCAAGTGTTCTGACTTGTTATATTATGTTTATTTTGGAAACTGACAATCAAATTACATTCAACGATGCAGAGGAACAATTTGATTATCTGAACTTTTTGGTTGTAATGTTCTTTTGTTATGTTGTTATTTTCTTAAGTATACTGGTCAGAATTTGAAAATTCACTTCAGTAACTCTAAAATTTAAGTTATGTAGTTTGAGTAGAAGCGAACGTTGGGTTCTCTATCTATTTCTCCGGGTCTCCACCTTTTTCCAAATCTGCAATTTGGTCATACATACTATTAATTACTGTTTTTGGTACATGTATGAAATGAATAATAATTTGGCATGGATTTTCCCCTCATGTCGAGGCCAAAGGCATAAATACTTCCAACATAAGTTTCAGAATCACCAAAAAATGATGGAACAAATGATTTGTGTTTTCCTATTCCAGTCAGTTGTATCAATCAAAGTGAGTATACATTGTAGATGGATTAAAACTGAATCTATATTCTACAAAATCAAACAACTTGCCAGAGCAGCATGCCATACTGATTGATTAGCAAAAGACTAAAAATATACAGAGATGCATACCTGTGAACCAGGTATGATTTCGAGCTTGATTCAAAGTCATGATAACAGAGAGTTGGAACAATAAGACATGGATGCTGTTAGTTAATACACAATATGTCTACCCTGCAATTTCGGATGTGGGGTGGGGAATGCAATCGAGATGGAAGCTTTTACAGGGTGTTGAAAGTATGATCTTGTTTAGAATGATGGAGGTGGATAGGGAATGCAATCAAGTCCGAAGTTTCGGCAGGGTGTCAAAAGTATGGACTTGTTTAGATAGTTGGATATGGGGTGGGAATCCAATTACCAGGGGAGTTTCTGCAGGGTGTTGAAAGTATGACCTCGTTTAGAATTTCTGCAGGGTGTTGAAAGTATGATCTCGTTTAGAATTTCAGCAAATAAAGGCTATAGAGTGATAGTCAAGCAGATTGATGTGAAAACATGACCTATCTCATGATGGCTGATCAACTTAGGGAGATCATGCAGTAGTCACTGGTGATTTTTGTCCTTGAACTGCAGCGAGGGAGTATTGTATCTCATCAACTAGGGCCCAATTCCTATGACATTAAGTGGCAGCACATGCTACGAGAGAATGAGACTAATTGAGGTTTCCTGAGCAGTTACTAGTTCTGGAATCATGGGGAAAAGAGATGGAGAGGAGGATGGGGAGTGTCCATTGTTGCAGATTCATCAAAGTGGCCAGGGGGGTTGTTTTCAATTGGGTTATATTGAGAATGCCAGGCGCGGTTGAATAACAACAACTGAAGTTTCAGCCAGAGGTTTCTTATTAGGATGATTTAACCCAGAAGTTATGGGTAGCCCATGTGATGCGGTCCTCTGTTACCGATTCCCGCAAACGAAAACTTCGAAAAAA
The DNA here is from genome assembly GCA_000404065.3 of Pinus taeda. NCBI lineage: Eukaryota > Viridiplantae > Streptophyta > Pinopsida > Pinales > Pinaceae > Pinus > Pinus taeda. The sequence goes on along the minus strand of APFE030391120.1, from coordinate 329,477 downwards.
AGGGTGCAGATGATGGAAAAATTTCAACTCCTTGGAGCTTGTTACTTTGGTACCAATTGAAGTGTCATCCAAGGGGTTTCTTATGGAGGTTTGGGCACAGACGTTATGAGTTGCCCATGTGATGCAGGCCTCTGTTATCGCTTCTCAGAAACGCATATAGTTTTGAGAAAAAGGCTTCACATGTTGGATAAGTTTCAACTCCTAGGAGCTTGTCAAATTGCCTAAAACGCGGAGTCCTGCCCTGCCAGAGTATAGGGGAAAAATATGTCGTCCCTGAAGCCAGCCACTCCTGAACTCGGATCATGCATGTTACTACCAGTGCGCGGCCATCAAAGCTGCCAGATCAAATATGTTGAAACAAATCAGGTAACATGGTTTTCGAAATTCGATGACACAATGCATAAAAAAATGGACGCGGGGATATAATATTGAGTACTTTGCGGGAATTTATCAGATGGTGGATCTGCTTCACAGAAGGGAGATCTCTCCTCTATTTTCTAAATCTTGAATACCTGAAGCCAGCCACTCCTGAACTCGGATCATGCATGTTACTACCAGTGCGCGGACATCAAAGCTGCCAGATCAAATCTGTTGAAACAAATCAGGTAACATGGTTTTCGAAATTCGATGACACAATGCATAAAAAAAAATGGACACGGGGATATAATATTGAGTAGTTTGCAGGGATTTATCAGATGGTGGATATGCTTCACAGAAGGGAGATCTCTCCTCTATTTTTTAGATCTCGAATTTCCAACTCGAGGGATGAGTTGTCGCGGGTGATTTTTGTGGTGGATGATATATATATATATATGTGGTACAGTGTTCAATTTATTTATTTATTAATTTTACTAAACATACAGTAGAATCTCTACTCATTTTACGGAGAGATCTGTAAAATAAGTAGAGATTCTACCATATATATATTTAATCGTTGTTTTTAGATCAGTCCCCTGCACATCATGGTGGGTTAATTGATATTATATTTGATAAATGTGTCATTATATGTCGTAGTGTTGTCTTTTTATCACTGGGAATGCAGACGGGTTGTTCTTTTAATTAAAGTCTCTGTACTTATAAGAAGGGTATATTAGTCTGGAACAAAGTGAAATTGTTGTGTTATTTATTTTGTGGAAATTAATTGAATTGGAAAAATATAATATTAAATTAAATTAAAAAGTGTCAATGATATAATTTTGCCGGTGGGAATAGCATTGATAACCCTGTATATATTCATTTAATGGCTTTTAGTTGTATATTTGTTTCCATGGTTTTTAGTTTTGTTTTTTGAGTTTTGGTGGATATATATGGAAAATAATTAAATGAAAAAAATAATTAAAAATGATATAGTTTAATTATGGGATATTTTTGTGTTTTTTAGATATTTTTTCTGGTTAATTTGACTTGAAATTCAGATGGGATTTCCTAGAATCATAAGTTTTTTAGCTGTGTAATATGCAGAACACCAATGCTCTGGAGATTTTTCAGGGTGTTAAATTCATTTATGTATTTAAAAATACATCTTAAATAACTAAAAATTTATGATCTTAATAAAAATTGTATCCTTAATTTTAACCTAAAAAAACCAGAGTTTAGACTACATCACACACACACATATAAACATACAACACTTTCAGAATGCCCTTTAATATATATATATATATATAATATATATATAATATATATAAGAGCGATTTTGTGTTTAGAATAATTAAATGTATTTTACATCCAAAGTAAATAAAATAGACTAGCCTAGATCCATTTAACTTTGGATCTATCATGTGCTAAGAGGGATCAAATCCCTCTAGGCGCAAACCTTCCTTTTGGAGTGTAGAATTTGAGAAATGTTTGCACCTCTAGGGATTTGATTTCTTTTGGCGCCGAGTTAGATGGGTCTAGACCCTAAAAATGTCACATTTTTAGAATATCATTGTTATGTATATGTTTGAGATCATACTTTGAAATTTATATTATGTTTTCTTTGTTTGACATAACCATATCATTATCTTCTTTAATTTAGTCTATGTTGCTTTCTTTAAATGGTTTGTATGTTTGAGTTTGGATGCTTTAGTGGTTTGTGTGTTTATGTGTTTGGATTTTGATCATAATGTTTGTGAATGTTACAATTGTTTTGTTATATTTCTATGTATGTAATTGTCTTAGTAATTAGTTGGTGATGAGAAGGGAGACAATATTGTCAATAGTTTGCAGGAGGATTGATAAAGCACATCTATTTCATTAATTTTAGTTATCACAACTTTTGACAACTAATTAATTCTTAATAGTTTCCCCCCAGGTATTACTAAATATATATTGAAGAGTAGTTGTAATAATTTATTGCGTCAAGTTTACTCTTGAAATTCTAGGTATCACAACTTTTGACAACTAATTAATTCTTAATAGTGTCTTTCTAACTCCATAGTGTCACAACTTTTGACATATTAGTAGTGACATTATTAATTTTTCCATCTTTTCATATCGATTATATGAAAAGGGCAGTTGAAATCATAAACCATTCAAATATTTAACTCGAGATATTGTAGTAAACATAATAGGTTGTCTCTCTTGCTCTCCAATATTAATAGGTTGAATTACTATAGCACAAAAATCAATGAACGTTTTCAATAAGTTTTTTGTGCTTACTCTGAAATCATTGAACGTTTTCAATAAGTTTTTTGTGCTTACACTGAAACCATTGCACACTATTAATCTAGTCACTTTAAAATTAATGTACCATCATACATCCAGTTAAATCAAATAAGAAATTAACATTCACACTGAAATCAATGCATTTAATGCAAGCAATCAAATAGGATTAGAAATTAACATCTTCACTGAAACCAATGCATCTAATGCAAGCAATCAAATAAGATTACAAAACATCTACACTAAAATCAATGTATGTAGTGCAAACAATCAAATATAAATAGAAATCAACATTTAAACTCAAACCAATGCTTTTAGTGCAAGTAAAAAAATAATATTAGAAATCACCATCCACACTAAGATCAATGCATCTAGTGCAACAAATATTATTCGATTCCCCCCTCCATCTATATTTATATCTCCCTCTATCTCTCCTTTGTCTCTCTATCTCAAACCCCCAATCACACACGCTCTATCTCCATATCTATATTTCCCTGCTCCTCCCCTTCCTCCCTCCCTCTCCCTCTCTATCTCACCCCCCCAATCACACATGCTCTCTCTCCATATATATATATATCTCCATCCCTCCCTCTCTCTATCTCTCTCTTCCTTCTCTTCACCTTCCATCTATATCTCTATCTCCCTCTGTCTCTCCTTTGTCTCTCTATATCACCCCCAAAACATATACACTCTTTCTCCCCATCTATCTATCTCCCCCTTCTCCTCTCCCTCTTTCCCTCTCCCCCCTTTTATCTCTCTTCTCTCCTGCTTTCCTCTCTCCCTCTCTCCATTTCCCTTATCACTCCCTCTCTCTCTCGACCTTTCTCTCTCTGTCTTTCTTCTTACCTCCTTCTCCCTCTCCCTCCCACTCTCCTTCTCTTTCTCACGCCCTTTATCTCTTCCTTCCTCTCTCTCCCATTCTCTCCCACCTCCCCCTGTTGCTCCCCCTCATCTCTCCCTCTCTCCCACTCTCTCTCTTCACCCTCCATCTCTGTCACTATCTCGCTCCCTTTCTCCCTCCCTACCCCCTGCTCTCCTTCTTTGTCTCTTTATCTCACTCCCAAACATACACACTCTATCTCCATCTCTCTCTCATCATTCCCTCTCTCTCTACACCTTTCTCTATCTATGTATTTCTTCTTCCCTCCCTCTCTGTGCAATTCAAACTTAAATAGGAATGCAACAAATTAAAGATATAATCATAAATACATAGATGCAAAAAAAAAAAACTTCATTTCATTAATAGGGAAACACTGAACTATGCTTACAAATAGAATGGAAATAAGATAGTTCGGGCGATGGTATCTTATCTCTAAGAAGAGATGTGGTGGCTACATGCCAACTAAACTCTGTTACAATGAGGCTCAAGGGCCTATTTATTATTGAAAAACATGAGGAAACTCTAAACAACCAAAACCCTAACTCCAGGAGATGTAACACTAAGAGTTTGTGGGCCCTATTGGGGTTAGTTAGGCAACCAACTTCCTGGGGTCGTAACTTGGTCATATTATCTTTGTTTGGCTTGTACGATACCTTCAAGTTGGAAATGTCTCTCTAAGCAATGCATGTTTCACCGCAGGCCCTTAATTACGGCTATAGGCTTGCAGCGGACCTAAAAAAACGCCGTTTAGGGGGTCAAAATTGCTCCGGAAGTTCAGGACTCAAAAACTTGCTAAAAATAGTAAATGATGAAATAAACAAGGAAACATATGAATTGACTAGAGGGTCTAGATGGAATGTGGCCACCAATATCCACTTGGATCATTCCTCCCCCCTTAGGAAGCAATGGTCCCCATTGCCTGCAGAGCCTCTATGAGGTGGGGAAATTTCTGTTGAACTTGGTCCCTGGTGAAGGAGTTGGCATGCTTTGACAACTCGATATAGCTATATCCTATGTTGATGAGTGTTCTTGATCAATTTGTCCATGATTTGATTAGTTGTAGCGTATTCCATGCAATTCAGGTTGAACTCTATTGGTGTGAGTTGTTATGTAATGTCGGATGTGTCCAACAATGGTGGAAAGTATGACCGAAGGTGGTCTACATTGAACACTGGGTGCAGACCAACAAACGGTGGGATGCTGAACTCGAAGGAATTGTCATCGACAACCTTGGTGATGGTGTATGGTCCATACCAAAGCGGGCGAAGCTTGTGGTGGGGTATAACGAGGCACTCCTGCAACTGTAGCCAAACTTTGTTGCCCACGTGGAAATTGTGTGGCACTTGATGTTGATCATCGTTGCTTGTACTTAGAATTGGCTCTATCCAATATATCATGGACCTGGTGGCAGATGTGTTGAATGCACTTAATGAAGTTGTTAGCCCTTTCAGCTTCGGACTAGACGTGAGCTGAATCTTACTGAGTGGCTGCAAATGGTATGGCCACATCAATGGGACATAATGGTTGAAATCCCAACCCTACTTGAAAGGGGTTGTGGCAGGTTGAGTTGTGGAGAGCTCTGTTGTAGCTGTGTTGGACATAAGGGAGACTTTCAATCCACGTGTGTGGATGCTTCAAGTTGTACATGCACATAATGTGTATGATCATCCTGTTGACAACCTCTGTTTGGTCATCGGTTTCAAGATGGAAAACCATGGACTTAGTAATTTTATATCCAGCATCGATGAAAGACTGGACCAAAATGCACTTAGGAATATGATGTCCTGATATGAGACAATGGATTGTGGGATCCCAAAGTGTACCCACACTTGCTCAAAGAAGAGCTTAGTAGTGGCCTTTGCTGTGATACTCTTCTTGTAGGCCACCATGATAGCCATCTTAGAGAATCTATTGACGACCACAAAAACACAATCATTGTCATGCTTAGTAGAAGGAAGGCCCGACATGTAATCCATGGAGACAGATTCCCAAGGCCGACTAGGAGTAGGTAGAGGAGTATACATGCCTTGCTTCTTGATGGTTGGTTTTGGCAATGGCGCAGGCGGTGCAGGATCTAATGTACTTCCCAACATCCTGACGAAGTTTCGGCCAATAAAAATACTTCTGCAATACCGGCACTATTTTATCTACTCCGAAATGTCCAACGACTCGACTATAGTGCGCCTCCCAAATAATCTTGGCACGCTCGCTTGAAGGAACACAAATGTGTCCTAGGTGGCATAACAATGCATCTTGAAGGTGAAAATTTGGAGCTTGCTCCCTTCAAGGAGAGTTTGGTATGTCTTTCCGAATTCTGGATCGCTCTTGTAAAGATGCGGCCACCGCGAAGTCTCATGCCCACAAGAGTCAAGCACAATGATCAGTGCCATGACTAGTGGTTGGCTGAGGCAATCAATGAAAATATTGGTGATGCCCTTCTTATACTTAATGTTCAAATGGAACTGTTGTAGGTAGGTGGACCATTTTTGATGACGATTGTTCTGTAAATTCCCCTGTGTCTGTATGAACTACAGGGGTTGGTGGTCTGTGTGGATGACGTTTCCTTCCCCAGAATGTAATGCTTCCATTGACAGTATGCTTGCACAATGGAATACATTTCTTTGTCGTAAGTTAGACTGTGTCTGAAAGTGTCTCACTGTGATAAGCCATTGGATGCCCATGCTGAGTAAGAATCACACCAATAGCATAGTCGAAGGCATTAGTCTCAATCTCAAATGGTTGTTCTAGGTCTGGTAATTTGAACACTGGTGTAGAGCAGAGATGATGCTTCAACTCGGAAAATGCCCATTGTTGGGTTTCAGACCAATTTTTTTTTTCTTTTTCTCTGCCCTTGGTGACTCGACTTAAAGGCCAAGTGATATGAGAGAACCCCAATATGAATCTGCGGTAGAAATTGGAAAGATCCAAAAGGTTGCAGAGCTCTGTTAGAGTGGTTGGGGCTGGCCAATCTTGAATGACTTGTATCTTGGATGGGTCCACATGCACACCCTCATCAATGATGTACCCCAGATATTGAACTTGGGTCAGGCCAAAAGTGCATTTCTCAAAGTTAGCACACAACTTGTGTTGTCGTAGGGTTTAAAGGATTTGTCGAATATGGTGGAGGTGTTGTTCCCAAATCTGGTTGAAGATCAAGATGTCATCTAAATACACCACCATGAATGCATTGGTGAACGGTCACAAGATGTTGTCAATCAGTCTCATGAAGGTTGTAGGGGCATTCGTCAATCCGAATGACATGACCAACCATTCGAAAAGACTCTCCTTGGATTTGAAGGAAGTCTTCCACACATCGGAGGATTCGATAGGCACCTGGTGATAACTTGACTTCAAGTCAATTTTGTTGAAATATTTGGCCCCCTTCAATTGGTCTAGAAGGTCATCAATCTGTGGGATTGTAGGGTACCTATTCTGAACAATTATCTTGTTCAGTGCCCGATAGTCAATAAAGAGTCTCCAGATCCCATCCTTGTTCTGTACTAATACAATCGGGCTCCCACAGGGTGATGAACTTGGCGTGATGTACCCTTTCTACAATAGTTCTTGAATCTACCTCTTGATCTCATTTTTCTCCAGAACAAAGCATCGATAGATCGATCCATTGGGCAGCGACGCGCCCAGGGTCAGATCGATGGAGTGTTTGACCTGAAAGTGCAGAGGTACCCCTGTAGGTGAGACAAAAATATCCCTGTACTCCTCCATGACCTTATCCATCTATTACTGCTGTGCAAAGGAGCCCTACCTGGAAGCTATGGCCATGACCTTATTCTTGCCCTGACGGTGAATCAAAAGGAAAACAAATTTCCTGGTCTGGGAAATGATCTTACTGCATTGCTTGAAGTGATCAAAGAGATGGTGGTAGGCGGGGCTACCTCCAGTATCTTGTACAACTTATTGGCCAAAGTAATAATCATAGAGCAAGGTATAGACTCATATACAACATGATGCTTCCACAAGTATGATTGTCCTAACATATATCACAAACTTCAAGAGGAGCAACATCACACAATACCTCATCCATGAAGGGATTGATGCTATAGGGGAGGAAACATTGCTGGTTGATGCAAAGATATCGTCCTTGGTAAAGCCACTTGATGGTGTATGACAGTGGATGTGTTATAGTCTTTAGGTCCAACCGTTTCACGAACTCTGCTAAAATGAGGTTCTTTTGGCTCTCGTTGTCGACAATGAATTGCAACGGAGAACCCTTTACCCACATCTATGAGTGGAAGGGGTGTCCCCCCTCCTCTAGATCTTTAGGCTCAATCTTATGGATCTTGGTGGTGGCCATGGTGACACTATGCTCTCCATCAATGATCTTCTTCCCTTTGTAATTCCCCTTATCAGGTTTTGATTCAGAGTCGAAACATGTGTCTAATTTAGAGGCCTTCAGCTTAGCCACCAGTGACTTCTTGGCCCGACACTCACTTGTGTTGTGAGTGGAGCTCTTGTGGAACTCACACCATTTTCTCGTATCCTTCTTTGTCTTCGCGGTGTTGTTCTTTGTTTGTGGCTTTGATGCGCTGTCTTGGGTAGCCCCACCTTGGCTCTTTTTTATCTATGGTTTGGGGGCGCGTTTTCCTTGCTTTGGATTCACAAATCCAAAGTCCCGCTTCTTCTGTTTAAACTTCTGTTCAATATTTACAATGTATCTCTACACCGTGCCGAGTGAGGAAATGTTCAAGAACTCCATCTCGTCCTGGATGTACTTGTGTAGACAACCGCGGTACTTGAGTACAAAATTCCACTTAGTATCTTAATACCCATCTTTGTGCGAAGGGTATGGATAATATTTGTGAACTCCAACACATCTTGGTCCCTTCCCTATCATAGTGTGGTCCAATTTATGTATTTATCTTCATAGCTCCCGACAGGGTAATATTGTCCCTTGATGGCGTCTCAGAAAGATTCCCAAGTGGGTGCGGCTGAAAATCGAGAGGGTTCACTCTCATCCTTTTGTTCACAGTAGGTTTCCCACCAGTCCTTGACATGTGGGGTAGATTTGAGAAGTGCAAAAGTAATTTTTTCTCGATTGGAAAAATCACGAAGTGAAAAATATCCTTCCAACAGATTTAACCATTTATCTATGACATCTGCATCTATTAAGTCCTCAAATATGGGAATATCAAAGTTAACTTGTACCTTAAAAGGGGTGGCGCTTCCAAAGTGACTGCTGGATGAAGATGCATCGCCTGTGGGTAGTCGTCAAAGTATCTGGGAAAAGTTATCCATCATCGTGTTCCTCTATCGTTTGTGGGCTTCCTTGAGAATTTTTTGAAAGGATTTCTTACCTCCTCGTCTTTTTTTTCTTCTGCCATGGGAGGTCGTCGAGGTTTGCGAGGCTTATCTTGCAATGGTTCAACCAGATCAAGCCCTAACTCCTTATACCCTGACCTCGTTGAGGACATTTAAAGAAAAACGTAGAAAGAGAAGATCACTCTAATACCATTGATCCGAACTTAAATAGGAACGTAAAAAATTACAGATATAATCATAAATACATAGATGCAGTAGAAAAACTTCATTTCATTAATAGAAAAATACTGAACTATGCTTACAAACAGAATGGAAATAAGATAGCTCGGACGATGGTAGCTTATCTATGAGAAGAGATGTGGCAGCTACATGCCAACTGAACTGTGTTACAATGAGGCTCAAGGGCCTATTTATTATTGAAAAACATGAAGAAACCTTAAACAACCAAAACCCTAACCCCAAGAGATGTAACACCAAGAGTTTGTGGGCCCCGTTGGGGTTAGTTGGGCAACCAATTTCCCGGGGTTGTAACTTGGTCATATTATCTCCGTTTGGTGCGTATGATACCTTGTTGGAAAGGTCTCTAAGAGTACTATAGGTTTCGTTGTAGGCCCTTAATTATGGCTGCGGGCCTGTAGTGGACCTCAAAAAAAATTCCGTTTAGCAGGTCAAAACTGCGCCGGAAGTTCAGGACCTGAAAAATTGCCAAAAATAGTAAATGCTGAAGTAAACAAGGAAACATATGAAACTCACTGGAGGGTCTAGGTGGAATAGGCAAGTGGCCACCAATATCCACCTGGATCACTTCGCTTCCAACTCAATCTCTCTGTCCCTCCTTCTCTCCTCCTCTCTCTCCCTTTCTCTCCTACCTCCCTCTCTCCTCCCCCATCAGTCTCTCTCTCTCCAACCCTCTCACTATCTCCCTCCCTCTCTCCTTTTTTCTCCCCCCTCTCGCCCCTCCATATTTGTGTCTCCCCCTCTCTCTCCCCCCATCACTCTCTCTCTATCTCTCTCCCCCCAATCCTATCACTATCTCCCTCCCTATCTCCTTATCTCTCTCCCCCTCTTGCCCCTCCATATTTATGTCTCCACCTCTCCTACTCCTATCCCTGTCTCTCTCTTCATATCTTCTCTCCCCTCTCCTTCAATTTATCTCCTTCAGTGAAAGTAATCAAATAGGATTAGAAATCATGATCTACACTGAAATCAATGCATCTAGTGCAAGAAATCTTCTTCCCTCTATGCCCCTCCATATTTATCTATATCTACCTCCATCTCTCATTCTTTGTCTCTATCTCACCATCCCCAAACACACACACACACACTCTCTCTCTCTCTCTCTCTCTCTCTCTCTCTCTCTTTCTTCAGCTTCCATCTATATCTCTATCTCCCTCGGTCTCTCCTTTGTCTCCTTGTATCACCTCCAAAACATACACACTCTTTTTCCACATTTATCTATCTCTCCCTCCCTCTTCTTCTCCCTCTCTCTCTCTCTCTCTCTCTCTCTCTCTCTTTATTCCCCTTCTCTCCCTCTCTCACCCCTTCTATCTCTTCTGTCTTGCTCTCCTCTCTCCCTCTCTCTCCATCTTCCTTATCACTCCCTCTCTCTCTCCACCTTTCTCTCTCTATGCCTTTCTTCTTACCTCCCTCTCTATCCCCCTCTAATTCCATCTCTCTCTCTCCCTCCCTCTCTCATTCTTTCTCTCATGTCCTCTCTCTCCCTTTCTCTCCCACCTCCCTTTGTCTCTCCCCCTCATCTCTCTCTCTCTCTCTCTCTTCACCCTCCAACTCTGTCACTATCTCCCTCCCTATCTCTCTCTCTCCTTCTCTACCTTCTTTCTCTCCTCCCTATTTTTGCCTTTCT
>APFE030391120.1:258395-300745 GCA_000404065.3 Pinus taeda | reverse complement strand
TCTACGACAATGTCGCCACTCATGAAAATGATTAGATATGTGAGTGGTTGTCATTTGTTTGAAATTGGTAAGAAGCTCTGTTCCTATTTCGTACCTTATTGGTAATTGAAAATGGGTTAAAAAGGTTGTGGCAAGGGCGTTGAAGTTATCGAATGAAGCTCTGGGCAATTCAATGTACCATTTTGTTGCCGGACCAGTTAACGTTCGCTGAAAAAGGTGAAGCCTAATAGAATCATCATTTAGAGTGTTGGATGAACACCACAGATGAAAGGTCATCACATGATTCGACGGGTCTTCACCTAGATTTCCATTAAATTTAGGAATATCTGATGGAAGTTTATGAGGAATCGTCGACCACCAAGGGGCATAAGCAATTGGATCATTTGTTAGCCGATTTAGATCCGGTAACTCTAAAGTCGCCACGAAGGGCAACTGTTGATTCAGGTTCGGCGAAGCATACTCAGGATAAGATCGGATTGCCTGAGCATTGGGTCTTTGCATACCAGCATAATGCATTTGATGCTAATAAATTTGGTAAGGTTGATGGGCATAACCATTATGATATGATTGATGTTGACCGTTTTGAATATATGGCTGCCCATTACTCGCAAAGATTTGCTGCTCAGATCCTTGGTAAGCTTGTTGGAATTGCGGTTGTTGATATTGTACCAGCCATGGTTGTGAAGCCATTTGCTGTTGTCAAATACTGGCTGTTTCACCAAGATGAGGGGTAATAATACCTGTTTGAGCCTGGGTCACTCCATTTAAGGAGCCACTAATCAGTGATTGTGGTTGTTCGTGGAGACAAGAGGTTATTGTATTGCGACCTGAGAAACTTGAGGTTGGCATACAATAGGCAACACTTGTACTTGCAACACTGTCACAATAGCCAGTGTAGTGGGGATGTTTGACACAAGTAGAATTTGTTGCATCGAGTATACAACTCTTGGTTGTTGAGGTAGTATTGGCACCCAACCGCTGGACGTAATTACAACATGACCCGAATTTTGTTGTGAACTCTCATATGGTCGTTCTCCGAGAGGGAACAATGAAAGGGCATACTGCCCCCCATACAGTGGAAATCTAGTGCTCAAAGGAATGATTTGCCTTTGGGGACCAGGTTGCCCAAATTGATACTATTGTGAAGGATCAATTTGCTAAGACTCAACATAAAAGATTCTAGATATTATTCCGGACAAACAAATGGAAACATACCATACTGTCGAAATAGTCCCTGAGTGGACTCCGTCTAGCGGTTGAGAGCTAGTTGGGATAGATGGTACACTAACGGACATTGTTGGAGTAGCAGTAGGAGGTTCTACTACTGCTACATCAGATGACATAGTCCTCGATGTCGACGGTTGTTCAGACATATCTAGTCTATCCAAGAGATTTCCTAGTGATTCTATAGGAACTTGTGATGAAGGGGGCTAACTTCTGATGAAGAAGGATATAGGGTGATCCCTGCTCCAAAATTCAATGGAGTACTGGATGGAGGATTCTCCACAATCTATTCTATAGCAATCAATCTAGGTGGGAGAGGTAGACCGTCAGGTCCGTAAAATATTTCTGGTGTCGAAGAAGGTATAAACTGTGTAGCGACAGATGTTGGAGGGGTAACACCTTCCGAATCAGCTGTAGATGGAGCCGGTTCGGGAATAGAAGCATTTACCATTACATTAGGATCAGTTCTAATTTCCTCTTGTGGTCGCGAAACTTCTTCTGTAAAGACAGGGATACCAAAAATGGTTGGAGTAATCAGAGTCCCTGGGGATGTTGGAACACAAGTTCCAAGCAAACTAGGAGACCTTGATCTGATTAAATGAGTTCGCTTTGTCTGGAATAGTTTCATTTTTGGAGTCAAAGACGGTTGACTCATTAATCTCCATGAACGACAAGGTTTCGATTGAATTTCTTCCATGATTTCGGATTACTTGATCAACTCAAAATAGGGGGAAAGGTGATTCTGAATTAAATGATTTTTAGACTCTTTGACAACTTGATTTTTCAATTTTTAAGAGTCAAGAAAAAGCTAAAGAGGACTCTAGTCGCCTTTTATTTTTAACGATCCTGAAGTGACATGTGCTCGGATGGACGTTTTCCTTTAAGGAGTCTGAAAAGGAACAAAAGAGACTACTCTGGAAATCTAGACAGAGGGATTACCAAACCAATCACAAAACTGTAGAATAATTTTTATGGTACGACATTCAATCTTCCCGAATGCTGTGTTCAGTGCATTGCGATTGATAGGGTGGCAGACATGACTTCCTAAGGATAAAGGATATAGCCTATTGTGGTCTCCCAATATATACTCGACGGTACGTGGGAGCACAAGTCTGTACTGGCACTTGTCGTCTCAAAGAGGAGGAATCGCCCAACCTACGATGAAAGTGATAGTTACTGTTATCTCAAAATCTAACCTTGGAAGGCTGCTGACCAGGAAGACCTTAAGTAACTATTTCAAACCTACTTTAGGCTGAGGCTTAGCCTCCCCAACCTGAGAGGGCTCTCTCATAAGATTTAAGATTTGGATAATGAATAAGATGGCTAACTCTATGGATTGAAATCAAATGAAAATGTATACATGGTTGAAATTCCAATCAACAAGCATCTATTGGGCTATGGAGTCAGAGCATGTTTTATTACAACAAGGGATCAGCTTAAATGGAAGTCAGGGCATAAAGAGTTTTAATCTACTAGCAAAACAGAGACATGATATAGGAAACACAGTTCATGAACACATGAAGGAAGTTAGAACATTATAAATGAATTCTAAGTAACATGTGTTCATACCACTCCAAGTGAGCAAATGAAGAAATCCATGAGGAAATAAAACACATAAAACCCCCTCTGAATCCTGAGTAGTAAGGCCAAACTTCTGCATTAACATAGAACATACAATGTTCTGCAATAATGCACTGTTTCTCTTGAAATTTCCAACCCTTTTTACATCAGATGTTCTGCTATATATAGAGATCTTTACATACTTGAGATTCGTCCTCTAGCATGAGGGGAATTCGAAATCCACCTATTATGACACCTATTGACACCTAAAACTAACTATTAAATGAAACTGACTGTTAACTGGCAGTCCTAGAGACCTAAAACAATTAGGAGTGTAACTCCTCATTATGATTAAAACAACCTTATCTAGGAATTAAACACTCCCTATGACACCTATAATTCCATGAATTTGAATTTGATAGTGTTCATAACCCTCTAGCTGGTCCTTGATGACTCATCCTTTTACTGTTCCTGGAAACTAGGAGGCTGTTCCTTGCTCTGTTTTAGCTGAAACATGGGTCTTGGGACAGAGCTCATAACTTCTCACAAAACACGTATTTATAAAAACTGAATGAGGCTTTTGTGAAACAATCCATGCTAAACAAAAACCTCGCTTGGTTTTTTGAAAAACCTTCCCTACCTTCCAGAATGTGTCTTTGAAAAACAGGTGTAAAACAGAGAAATATGCTTGTGAAAACTTGCACCTACAACAGTTTCGTAGCGCAAGTTTAGTCACCCATTTCTCCAAGCTCATAATGTATTTGAAGAAAATGAAAGAGGTTTTTCTATATCAGTATGTTGGGAATAAAAAAATCTTTCAATTTCCCAAAATATGCTTTCAATTGCTCGAGAGACCTCCTGGAAGTTGACTACCTAAAACAATTGTTCTCCTGAAAAAGGCCGCTTTAGTGATTTCGTAGCGCAAGGTTTGGTATGTGTATATGTCTTCATTTATTGAATTTTCCTTTTGATTAGGGCTCAAACCTTCTCAAATGATCTTATTACACCTCTGCAACAACATCCCTTTCAAAATAATCCTCTTTTTCTTTCAAGATAGATCCTCAAAAAACAAAACTTTCACCTTCAGCAGTTTCGTAGCGCACATAGTGTATTTTTGTGAGTTTGCGCTACGAAAACTCCTAGTTGATTTCATAGTGCATGTAATTTTTGAAACAACCTTAACACATGACACTTTGAATAAGTGTGGGACCAATGGTGAGTAAAACAAGATTGTTGACCATATTTAACAAAGGGAACAAGACTCTATCCTTAAAAGAAACAATGAGAATGACCAAGACCAATTCTTCCGTACCTTACCCTTTTTCTTTGAAATCTTTTCAGTCATAATAGTGGCTCCACTTGGGATAGTGTGCCCTTGTGGTACACTAAGAACTCGTAGGTCCAGTGCTTCATCCTCTTATGATAAACATAAATTTATTTGACAAGCATCCCCTTTAAGCTTCTTGGGCCTTCACCTCGGGCTTAAGCTTGATGATCATTGTTGGAGAAAGAAATCTACATCTACTGAAAAATGCTCAGTCAATCTTGAGCTTATTTGCATTTTCCTACCTACCTACTAGCTGCAATTACCACTTTATGTCAAGCAACATGATATTTCCAATAAAGCCAATCAATTGTCCTTTCTGATATTGGAGGCTCTTGACTGCATTCGACCTCAAAATAACCATGGTAGTGAGATGACCAAATCAACTCATAATGTACCTGATCTTCATAAAGCAAATGAAAGTGAAATACCGACGTGCAAAACTTTGCCATGTATTCATTTATAGGGTCAAAGAGAACATGGTTAGTTTGATAATCATCATAACCTTTTATCTCTTCAAACAACTGATCCTCAGCCACACAAAATTCCTTTGATGTGCTATCCAAGTGCCTTTCTGCATGATTCCCATAGACAATGTAATTTTCCTCACTATTGTGTTCATTCATTGATGCAAGCTACTGCAAGGAGTTACAAAATTGAACAACCTTTTCCTCTACCTGAGGGTTATAAAAAATTTATTCCATCATTTCTTCTTGGTGTTTGTAATCATTTTCATACTCATTGTGATGAAAAGACTGGAAAGTTTGTTGCATCTTCTCATTCATATCAGAGGATTGAACATGGTTTTCATAAATAAACCCTTATTGGCTTTCATGTTGCATTTCATGGGATGTTATACTTTCTTCTTGGTGTTGAAATGTATTGTTATGAAGAGCCTCTAAAATTTCTTCATCCATAAATTCATCATCATCATAAAAATCCTCCAAATATTGAATAAAACCCATAGAATGTTTACAACAATCTTTGACTAGCAATAAGGAGGGATGACACTCTTTAAACATGTCATAGAATGCATCATGGAAATTAGCAAGAGAATATAATGAACCATTTTCCAAGCTTTTATACCAAGGCCATGCTTTTCCTTCTAAAGTGGTCATAAACATCTTCATGAGACAATCTTTAGGGAAATGAACCTTAAGACTGCGTACATGCATATGGAACCTAACCAAATGAAGAGAAACATTGTCTTTCTTTTCATCTTTGAATATTGGAAGACCCTCTAACCAATCAACCTTTGGCATAGGATTTGGAAACCATGGATATGAGACTGATTCATAGGAGCATACCTGGCATTCATTCTTGCAGTGGAACTCATCTTGAAACTTCATCAAACTACTGATCTTCTAGCAGTGGAGTCACCTTCCAATTTGTTATTTGATGTGTGGAGTCATCAAGGTAGATTTGCAGCCTCAGAAAGATGTCCGAGCTCCTGCTACCTTTGGAAGTTCAGCCTCTTAATTTCGGGAATGAATAGACTTCAGGCTCCCGGCAGATGCACCAAAATGTTATCTCAAAATCTAACCCTGGAAGGCTACTGACGAGGAAGACCTTAAGTAACTATTTCAAACCTACTTTAGGCTGAGGCTTAGCCTTCCCAACCTGAGAGGGCTCTCTCACAAGATTTAAGATTTGGATAATGAATAAGATGGCTAACTCTATGGATTGAATCAAATGAAAATGTATACATGGTTGAAATTCCAATCAACAAGCATCTATTGGGCTATGGAGTCAGAGCATGTTTTAGTACAACAAGAGATCAGCTTAAATGGAATTCAGGGCATAAAGAGTTTTAATCTACTAGCAAAACAGAGACATGATATAGGAAACACAGTTCATGAACACATGAAGGAAGCTAGAACATTATAAATGAATTCTAAGTAACATGTTTCCATACCACTGCAAGTGAGAAAATGAAGAAATCCATGAGGAAATAAAACACATAAAACCCCCTCTGAATCCTGAGTAGTAAGGCCAAACTTCTGCATTAACATAAAACATACAATGTTCTGCAATAATATAATATGCATTGTTTCTCTTGAAATTTCCAACCCTTTGTACATCAGATGTTCTGCTATATATAGAGATTTTTACATACTTGAGATTCCTCCTCCAGCATGAGGGGAATTCGAAATCCACCTATTATGACACCTATTGACACCTAAAACTAATTATTAAATGAAACTGACTGTTAACTAGCAGTCCTAGAGACCTAAAACAATTAGGAGTGTAACTGCTCATTATGATTAAAACAACCTTATCTAGGAATTAAACACTCCCTATGACACCTATAAATCCATGAATTCAAATTTTATAGTGTTCATAATCCTCCAGCTGGCCCTTGATGACTCATCCTTTTATTGTTCCTGGAAACTAGGAGGCTGTTCCTTGCTCTGTTCTGGCTGAAACATGGGTCATGGGACAGAGCTCATAACTTCTCACAAAACACGTATTTATAAACACTGAAGGAGGATTTTGTGAAACAATCCATGCTAAACAAAAACCTCTCTTGGTTTTTTGTAAAACCTTCCCTACCTTCGAGAATGTGTCTTTGCAAAATAGGTGTAAAATAGAGAAATATGCTTGTGAAAAACTTGCACCTACAACAGTTTCGTAACGCAAGTTTAGTCACCCATTTCTCCAAGCTCCTAATGTATTTGAAGAAAATGAAAGCAGTTTTTCTATTTCAGTATGTTGGGAATACAAACCTCTTTAAGTTTCCCAAAATATGATTTCAATTTCTCTAGAAACCTCCTGGAAGTTGACTACCTCAAACAAATTTTCTCCTAAAAAACGCTGCTTCAATGATTTCGTAGCGCAAGGTTTGGTATGTGTATATGTATTCATTTCTTGAATTTTAATTTTGATTAGGGCTCAAATCTTCTCAAATGATCTTATTAGACCTCTGCAACAACATCCCTTTCAAAATAATCCTCTTTTTCTTTCAAGGTAGATCCTCAAAAAACAAAACTGTCACCTTCAGCAGTTTCGTAGCGCACATAGTGTATTTTTGTGAGTTTGCACTACGAAAACTCCTAGTTGATTTATTAGTGCATGTAATTTTTGAAACAACCTTAACACATGACACTTTGAATAAGTGTGGGACCAATGGTGAGTAAAACAAGATTGTTGACCATATTTAACAAAGGGAACAAGACTCTATCCTTAAAAGAAACAATGAGAATGACCAAAACCAATTCTTCCTTACCTTACCCTTTTTCTTTGAAATCTTTTCAGTCATAACAGTGGCTCCACTTGGGATAGTGTGCCCTTGTGGTACACTAAGAACTCATAGGTCCAGTGCTTCATCCTCTTATGATAAACATAAATTTATTTTACAAGCATCCCCTTTAAGCTTCTTGGGCCTTCACCTCGGGCTTAAGCTTGATGATCACTGTTGGAGAAAGAAATCTACATCTACTGAAAAATGCTCAGTCAATCTTGAGTTTATTTGCATTTTCCTACCTACCTACTAGCTGCAATTACCACTTTATGTCAACCAACATGATATTTCCAATAAAGCCAATCAATTGTCCTTTATGATATTGGAGGCTCTTGACTGCATTCGACCTCAAAATAACCATGATAGTGAGATGAACAAATCAACTCATAATGTACCTGATCTTCATAAAGCAAATGAAAATGAAATACTGACGTGCAAAACTTTGCCATGTATTCGTTTATAGGGTCAAAGAGAACATGGTTAGTTTGATAATCATCATAACCTTCTATCTCTTCAAACAACTGATCCTCAGCCACACAAAATTCCTTTGATGTGCTATCCAACTGCTTTTCTGCATGATTCCCATAGACAATGTAATTTTCCTCACTATTGTGTTCATTCATTGATGCAAGCTGCTGCAAGGAGTTACAAAATTGAACAACCTTTTCCTCTACCTGAGGGTTATAAAAAATTTCTTCCATCATTTCTTCTTGGTGTTTGTAATCATTTTCATACTCATTGTGATGAAAAGACTGGCAAGTTTGTTGCATCTTCTCATTCATATCAGAGGATTGAACATGTTTTTCATAAATAAACCCTTATTGGCTTTCATGTTGCATTTCATGGGATGTTGTACTTTCTTCTTGGTGTTGAAATGTATTGTTATGAAGAGCCTCTAAAATTTCTTCATCCATAAATTCATCATCATCATAGTAATCCTCCAAATATTGAATAAAACCCATAGAATGTTTACAACAATCTTTGCCTAGCAATAAGGAGGGATGACACTCTTTATACATGTCACAGAATGCATCATGGAAATTAGCAAGAGAATATAATGAACCATTTTCCAAGCTTTTATACCAAGACCATGCTTTTCTTTCTAAAGTGGTCATAAACATCTTCATGAGACAATCTTCAGGGAAATGAACCTTAAGACTGCTTACATGCATATGGAACCTAACCAAATGAAGAGAAACATTTTCTTTCTTTGCATCTTTGAATATTGGAAGATCCTCTAACCAATCAACCTTTGGCATAGGATTTGGAAAACCAGGGATATGAGACCGATTCATAGGAGCATACCTGGAATTCATTCTTGCAGTGGAACTCATCTTGAAACTTCATCAAACTACTGATCTTCTAGCAGTGGAATCACCTTCCAATTTGTTATTTGATGTGTGGAGTCGCCAAGGTAGATTTGCAGCCTCGGAAAGATGTCTAAGCTCTTGCTACCTTCAGAAGTTCAACCTCTTAATTTCGGGAATGAATAGACTTCAGGCTCTCGGCAGACGCATCAAAATGTTATCTCAAAATCTAACCCTGGAAGGCTGCTGACCAGGAAGACCTTAAGTAACTATTTCAAACCTACTTTAGGCTGAGGCTTAGCCTCCCCAACCTGAGAGGGCTCTCTCACAAGATTTAAGATTTGGATAATGAATAAGATGGCTAACCCTATGGATTGAAATCAAATGAAAATGTATACATGGTTGAAATGCCAATCAACAAGCATCTATGAGGCTATGGAGTCAGAGCATGTTTTAGTACAACAAGGGATCAGCTTAAATGGAAGTCAGGGCATAAAGAGTTTTAATCTACTAGCAAAACAGAGACATGATATAGGAAACACAGTTCATGAACACATGAAGGAAGTTAGAACATTATAAATGAATTCTAAGTAACATGTGTTCATACCACTGCAAGTGAGAAAATGAAGAAATCCATAAGTAAATAAAACACATAAAACCCCCTCTGAATCCTGAGTAGTAAGGCCAAACTTCTGCATTAACATAAAACATACAATGTTTTGCAATAACATAATATGCACTGTTTCTCTTGAAATTTCCAACCCTTTGTACATCAGATGTTCTGCTATATATAGAGATCTTTACATACTTGAGATTCCTCCTCCAGCATGACAGGTA
Organism: Pinus taeda; assembly: GCA_000404065.3. Taxonomy (NCBI): domain Eukaryota; kingdom Viridiplantae; phylum Streptophyta; class Pinopsida; order Pinales; family Pinaceae; genus Pinus; species Pinus taeda. The sequence goes on along the minus strand of APFE030391120.1, from coordinate 291,252 downwards.
TTCAAATTCCACCTATTATGACACCTATTGACACCTAAAACTAATTATAAAATGAAACTGACTGTTAACTGGCAGTCTTAGAGACCTAAAACAATTAGGAGTGTAACTCCTCATTATGATTAAAACAACCTTATCTAGGAATTAAACATTCCCTATGACACCTATAACTCCATGAATTCGAATTTTATAGTGTTCATAACCCTCCAGCTGGCCATTGATGACTCATCCTTTTATTGTTCCTGGAAACTAGGAGGCTGTTCCTTGCTCTGTTCTGGCTGAAAAATGGGTCTTGGGACAGAGCTCATAACTTCTCACAAAACACGTATTTATAAAAACTGAAGGAGGCTTTTGTGAAAAAATCCATGCTAAAAAACAACCTCTCTTGGTTTTTTGAAAAACCTTCCCTACCTTCCAGAATGTGTCTTTGAAAAACAGGTGTAAAACAGAGAAATATGCTTGTGAAAAACTTGCACCTACAACAGTTTCGTAGCGCAAGTTGTTTAGTCACCCATTTCTCCAAGCTCATAATGTATTTGAAGAAAATAAAAGAGGTTTTTCTATTTTGGTATGTTGGGAATAAAAACCTCTTTCCATTTCCCAAAATATTCTTTCAATTTCTCTAGAGAGCTCCTGGAAGTTGACTACCTAAAACAGTTTTTCTCCTGAAAAACGCTGCTTCAATGATTTCGTAGCGCAAGGTTTGGTATGTGTATATGTCTTCATTTCTTGAATTTTCCTTTTGATTAGGGATCAAACCTTCTCAAATGATCTTATTACACCTCTGCAGGAACATCCCTTTCAAAATAATCCTCTTTTTCTTTCAAGGTAGATCCTCAAAAACAAAATTGTCACCTTCAGCAGTTTCATAGCGCACATAGTGTATTTTTGTGAGTTTGCACTACGAAAACTCCTAGTTGATTTCGTAGTGCATGTAATTTTTGAAACAACCTTAACACATGACACTTTGAATAAGTGTGGGACCAGTGGTGAGTAAAACAAGATTGTTGACCATATTTAACAAACGGAATAAGACTCTATCCTTAAAAGAAACAATGAGAATGACCAAGACTAATTCTTCCTTACCTTACCCTTTTTCTTTGAAATATTTTCAATGATAACAGTTACCAAGATTTATGACGTCGGAATACGTCTCTAGCCTAGACTTCTAAATGTTGTGCATTAGGTTCCAAAGCATTTTTATGTTCATTGAATTTATTTTACAATTGATCTTTCTTAAGCAGTTTGCCTTTAAGGTTCACCACGTGATGTAGATATATAATTCCTAAAATGCAATCTAAGATGATAAATAGTCATTTATTCTTCTTTTTGCAATGAAAATCCTAGCTACTAAGGAAAGAGAAGCGGGATTCTTTCAACATAGAGCAAAGAGCACACACTAGATGCACTGTCCTAAATCAAAATCAACAAGCAGTCTAAATGCAAATGCACATGAATGCATTTGTTTTCCTCTTTCTTAATGTGTGAATGACAAAAATAATGCTAAGTACAAATTTGAATTATCTTTTCAAAGTGACAGTACTAACAATTTTCTCTTTAAAAGAAAAGAAGACAATGACGACACTTTGCAATTTTGAATTGAAAACTATTTTCGACACTTGAAAAACTATTAATTCAAATCAAATACAAGAGTAACAATGTAATCGACCATCAAGAATAGTAAGAATCTTTTCTTTGATTGAAAACGACACTTGCGACACTTCCAAATCAAAAGACGACAGTTTGACTAAGCTACTTCTTTGTAAAGGAGAACTGTAAATGGCGAACAATACATAAAAACATTTACAGTTATTTGTGCAATGGAGGCTAAATCATGCAAAGGAAGAGAGTTTCCACAGTGGTATACTGATCACAGACAACAAAACTCCTGAATAAAACTGAAGAGAGTGAATAAAAAGCCAAAGTTTGGAGGCAGAAACAGTCTTATTTGATCATCGCACTTGTAACACAGGGAAAGAGCGATGCATCTCACCTACTGCACACGGGAGGTGCAATGCATCCAGATTCCCAAGAGGAGAAGGTGCGATGGTCCAGGGACGAGACTTCAACTTGGTTCTTGGTCACAGTTTGCAGTTTAGTTCAGGGATTTAGGCCAAGCTAATGATAGTTAGTAAATACCAATCACAGGGATTGATCTATTGAGGTTACTTGAGCCACCACCAGGGTAATTAGGATGTTTGCAAATCAATTGTTCAGTTTATAAACAAAACCTGGAGATAGATTGAAGCAAAATTGATCTACTTTGCACTTGCATAGCAAATGCAGTTCGAAGGCTAGCTGGCTTGACTTTAGGCTCTGTCTGTAGTTTATAAAGCAAACAAATATAGACAAGCAAACAAGCTATTCACTCCCCAGTGGAGTCGCCATTTTGTTATCGAGAAATCTAGTGTCTATGCAGAGCTTCTAGTCCCACTAAGACAGGTAGCTATCTTAGAAACAAACAAACTAAAGTTACTTTTGTTTTCCTTTATTGGAAGTAGATAGGAGAGGAGCAAAGAATGCCAACGTCGATCCTTCACTTGGTTTCTTGCTTGTTCCTTCTCCCCTCTGATAGATCTTTGCCGCTCCTTCCTTGCTTACCCGCTTCAAAGAGTACCTGTAAAGTCAAAGCAACATAATACCCTCAAAGTACAGAGATCTACAATCATAAACAATATAGGACCAGATATATATTGATCACACAAATGCATATATCATCAAACATACAAGAATGTGGAGGAAAAATTGAATAGCTTTATTGATATAAAGATTAGAAGAGAGGATTACAATCCATTGATCTGATCCAACGTCATCCTCCCAGCGTGAAAGCCCTTCTTCACCTCACAAAAATATTAGATCACCCAACACTATGATGTTCCACCAAGAAACCAACAACACTTCCTTACAGGATACAAAATTCCAGCCCTTGGATCTTTGGGATGAGGGATCCATCTATAGATGTTTGCAGGGGGGTGAGTCAGGTTCTGGGATTTTGATTAGTGTCCTCTCTTTGATAGTTCTTGGTTGCACTTGGAGATTCATGATCTCTTACTCATCCTTGGGTGAATTCAGAGAGGCAAGTGTCACAGGAGAAGTTTCTGGAAGATTCCATGATCATCCACCTTGTAAACTGTCTCTACCATTTGTCTACTCTCACCCATCGCACCCTACAGAAGGGATTTTTAGTATGCATCGCACTTTTTGCATGTGGAAGGTGAGATGCATCGCACCCTTAGCACTGAGCAGTCTGTATGGTCCAGTTTTGACCAGTTTTGAGTAGTTTTCCGTGGAGAACTTCTAGGAGATGATGTAATCAGATGACCTTGTTCCTTTAGGGTGTGAAACAATACTTTTAGGGACTCAGAAGCCCTTGGTTTATGGAAATATATGATTGGGGTTTCAGTGCCCAAATATGTCTATAACACTTATGCGATTTTCTTTGGTCTTTGGCATGATTTTTTGAGTTTTTGAAGATAGAGAGAGTGATTCTTGAATCCATTTGAATCACGCCTTCCCACTGAAAAGGCTTTTGGACCACCAAAAGTTGGTTTTCAAGCATTGTTTAAGTGAGGATACAGATGCCTCACTTGCCTAATCTCTATCCATTTCGCACTGCTGGATTTTGAACCCTTGAGTCCAATTCTAAGTTACTCGATGTCCCCTCTGCATGTGGGCCTCATCTTCCTATCCAGAACTGTATCTTCCTATAGCTCATTGAGGTATTCAGGCAACAGATCATCAATGGAAGGCAATTGACTTTGCTCTTTAGGATCTTCAATTAATGAAGGTTCAAATAGGCTTAAATTTTCTGCATTTACTATCGAATAGATGTGCATGTATGCTGGCAGATCAAGGTGGAAAGCATTCTCACCAATTTTCTCAATTACTTTAAAAGGCCCATACCTTATTGGTTTCAACTTCTTTCCTTCACCTTGCATTCATTCCTTGCTGATATACAACCAGACTTGATTGCCAACTTGGAAGCTGTGCTCCACCCAGTGTTTATCATGCCTTGCCTTGTATTTGGCTTGGCTCTTTTCTAGCTGTTCCTGCACTGCCTGGTGAATTTTTTGGATCTGTTCAATGAATCTGGTTGCTTTGTCCACATCACTGTGTCTAACAACTGCTGTGTTTTTTTAGAGACAAAATCCAAGGGAGACCTTGGTATGAAACCAAAACAGGTCTCAAAAGGAGATCTCCATGTAGAATAATGTTTAGCATGATTGTAAGAATGTTGCACATAACATGAGTGTTCATCCCAAAGCTTGGGATGCTTGCTGCAATAACCCCTGAGCGACTGGATCATTGTCTTGTTGACTACCTCTGTTTGGCCATCTGTCTGTGGATGAAAGGTTGTGCTTTTCTTCAGTTTGGTGTCCATTAATTCCCATAGACTAGACCAAAACTTCCCAACAAATCGGGAGTCTTGATCAGATACTATGGAAGTGGGTAACCCAAAATGCACCCAAGCATGCTGAAAGAACAATTTCATTGTTTGTTCAGCTATAATCTGCTTATTACAAGGTATTAAAATACACATTTTGCTGAACTTGTCCACAATAACATATAAATAGTCATGTCCCTTTCTAGATTTTGGCAATCCCCCAATAAAGTCCATGGAAACACTTTCCCAAGGACGAGAAGGAACTAGTAGTGGGGTGTATAAGCCTAGTTTTCTATTGCTGGGCTTTCTTTTAGCACACATGGTACACCCTCTTACATATCTAGAAACTGTTTCATGCATTTTTGGCCAATAGCATTATCTTTGCAGCTGTGCAACTGTTTTACTTACACCAAAATGACCTAACATCAGGGAAGTATGTGCCTCCCTAATTATGTTAATTCTCTCTGTTTGTGGAATGCATAGCTTTCCCAAATGATACAAGAGTCGGTCCTTAACATAGTAATCCAATTCTTCTACCTTTTTTCCATTACTTAAAGCTGCATATACATCTTTAAAGTCTATATCTTGAGAATATTGTTCAATGTAGCTTTCATGCATTACTGAGTTATGCTTAAGTATAGTAGATGCATTTATGATTGGTCTGGACAACATATATGCAACTTTATTGTGTATGCCCTTTTTATATTTGATTACTAAATGAAACTTCTGTAGGAAACCCATCCACCTAGTGTCTTGATTGCTGCAATTTAGTTTGTGAGTGCAAGTACTGAAGTGGCTAATGATAAGTATGTATTATTGTTTCTTTGCCCATTAAGTAACGTTTCCACTTCTTCACACTCTGAACTAATGCATACAATTCTTTATCATATGTAGGATAATTAACTACTGCAGAACTAAAAGTCTCACAATGGTTGCATATGGGTTTACCATGTTGCATCAACATTGCTCCCATGGCATAATCATTGGCATCAGTTTCAATCTCAAATGGTTGTTGAAGATTTGGCAATGCTGGTACTGGTGTTGTACTAGTTTTTTCATTCAAGGTGTCGAAGGCTTTCTGTTGTCTGCCTCCCCACTGAAACACCTTGTTCAATCCTATAAAAGCATGTAAGGGAGCTGCAATTAAGGAAAATTTAGCAATAAACTTTCTCCAACATTGTGTTTCCCCTAGAAAGCTTCTAACTTCTATAGCAGACCTGGGTTTAGGCCAATTTACAATGACTGCAACCTTAGAGGGATCTATCTTCAGTTCACCATCCCCTACAATATGACCCAAATAATTCAAAGATGTTTTACCAAATTCACACTTTGATAATTTAACATAGAGATTTTCTTTTTTCAAAACATCTAGAGTTTGCTTTACATGCTTCGAATGTTCTTCCCATGTTTTATTGAATACAACAATGTCATCTAGATATACAATTACAAAATCATCAATAAAAGGCCTGAGTACATCATTCATTACTCTCATGAAAGTGGCAGGAGCATTAGTTAAGCCAAAAGGCATAATTAGCCATTCATACAACCCTTGCTTTGTTTTGAAAGCAGTCTTCCATGCATCTTGCTCTGCTACTTTGACCTGATGGTAACCACTACATAGGTCCAACTTGGAAAAGTAAGCAACCTCTTTCAGCTGATCCAATAGATCATCAATGCGAGGAAGGGGATAATGATTCTTGATCGTTATTTTATTCAGTGCTCGGTAATCAATGCACATCCTCCACGAACCATATTTCTTCCTCACCAACACGATTGGAGATCTGCATGGTGATGTTATTGGTCTTATGAACCCTTTCTCGAGCAACTCTTGTACCTACTTCTAAATTTCTACATTCTCTAAAGAGAATAACCTGTACATTCTAATGTTAGGCAATGGAGCATCTTGCTGCAAATTAATATCATGTATAATTTCTCTTTTTGGTGGCAAGGCTTTAGGTTCTTGAAATAAGATATCATATTCTGAACAACTTTTTCTAAATCAACTTTTTGTTTAGCATCACAACCCTCAAATACATTGGTTTTTTCAGGTTTCTTTTCCCTTACAACCATCAGTAAAAATTGTTTGCATGAATTTACAATCCTTTTCATCTTCCCTGAGTTTATGAGAGTATAATTATTTTTGAGTTTGTGAGCTCTTACAGTATATTCTATTCCATCTTTAACAAGTTGATACTTATTTTCAGCTCTATAGAAAATGGCTTTTCTATCATACAAGTAAGGACTTCCTAAAACAATTCCACATATATCCAAGGGAATTACATCTAACTCAACCTCATCTACAAATGCTAAACCAATGGCAGACCTAAGTTTACATTGTCTAGTCACTTGTAGCTTTGCTTTATCACATAATTGTTGGTCACTTTAATTGCTTACTAATTAAACAGTCGAGTGCCACATAAATTGTCAACCCGGGAAAGTCCGATTATTTCAAAGGCAACTACGTACTGTATGTACTCAATTTGAATAGCACTAAAAGCTGTAGTATAAATAAATCACACCCTGTTAAATCTTTACTCTGTGTTACAATAACTATACTCTATTGCAGATATCTAATAAGAGATGGATATTTAATTAGAAAGAATAAATCTGCAAAAGAAAATAATGGCTGTTATGTAACAAAGGATTAGGACCCTATCCCCAGAGTAGGAACCTTCAACACCTGCCTCTGTTATTCAGTTCACCAATTCACTTCGTAAACCTAATCACTGGTGAGGCACTCATGAAATAACATTAATCGATTAAAAGAGAAACATATTTTCAGCAAAAGTAAAATAACATCCAGAAACAATACTTGTTAACAAGGCATGAACAAAAATCACACATAACACACAACAGAAAGAGAATGGGTGAATCTTGTGATGAAATTGGGCCCTGTCCTTCTCACAAGATTCCCCAGGACACAAAAACTAAGATGAGGTACTCAGAACAAAACTCTATTCATTCATCAATATACCATATTACAGAAAAGATTCAATCTCGTTCCTTCAACTACAATCCTTGTGTTACAGCTTGTTCACCTCCCTTCTAATGTAGATGTCTCCTCTTTATAGATGAGATATCTATTACAAAAGATTTACATTATAGATTCTAGTTCAACCCTTTATACAAAAATAGGGAAATCAGTTTCCCGTCAACAAAATGTTGTTACAGTAATTTAGATTATGAACGTTACAACCAATGTAACAGCTTCCTCAGTGATCGATCAGGTTCCTTTGTTGTTTTCAAATCTGGTACGCAAATCTCAACTGTCTCCTTGAGATTTGCATGCTGTTCTTGCTGTTTCAACTTCGAGATTCACGTGCTGTTCTCGCTGTTTCAGCAACTACAAAAGATAGTCTTGCCAGCTTTAGGCAGTTTCAACAATGCGGTCTGCACATCATTCTTTAATTGTTCAACAACTCAATCAACTTCAAAGATCAATTATAAAGATAGCATGATTATGTGTTAAATAATTAAACATATAGAAATGAGAAGAGTCACTGTATACCTTTAGAATGATTGAGTCAAAACACTAGCAAGGACTTTCAAATATGGGTTGAAAAGGGTAATATTATGACAAAATATAAGGTCAAAGAGAGACAATATGGGGTCCTAACATCCTCCCCAACTGAAAGGATTGCATGTCCCCATGCAACTTATACTTTGAATCTGAGTCGGAATATTGGGATGAATAGTGCAAATTGCTTATGCAGTAAGTATAGAAAGTGCTGTCAACCATGTCTCTGAACCCTTGGACACTCTGAAATTTTTGCCATGCTGCAAGCTCTTCCTTTTTGGTCAATTTGAACTGAGCCTTGTATTGTTGTCCGGGTAGCCATAGAAGAGGGAAGAGGGAAGTGAAAGTGATAACCAATCCACTTCTCAGCACATTGTCGAATACATTTAACATAATTAGGTATTCGTGAGATTGTTGCCTGAAGATTGAGAAGGTTAAAGGGGTGGTACTCCCTTCTCTCCTTAGGACAGTGTCCCCAAAATAGATTATTTGCTTTTATGGCTAGAGTTCCCTTAGTTTTGACATAGTGTTGGCAGTCCTCCAAGACTGTTGCCTGTAGTTTCCTGATATGGTCAGTCATTCCTGGCTCTCGTAGAATTCGTTGATGTTCAGTGACAAAAACAACGACATTTTGTGGCTCAGCTCGGATCGAGAGAAGACGGTTCTCCTCATTGTGTGTTGCTGACATAAAAGAGTTTTTCTAAGTAAGCTGATTAGCCAAGAAAGAAACGAAGGCTCTAATTTGAATATCACCAACGAGAGGAACTAAATTAAGCTTCCTATCTTCAGGCATAGCCTCATTGTGAAGATAGAGTTCACACAAGTTCTGCTCACTATTCGATGCTTCTGCAAAGGTCTCAATAAATTGCTGAGGTGTAGACACCTGGTGGGGTCATCCATCTTTGATCGCTTTCACTTGGAGGAAGGCTAAGTGTTCTCTCAAAAACACAAAATAGTTAAAAGATGGTTTTCTAGTGGCAAGTAACCTTTGGACCAAGTCAAAGATAAGGGATAGTCTGGTTTTTAGCTTCTTGTTTTCCTTGTGTTGTGCACGAGACTGTTCAAGAACTTCCCAATTTCTGTATGCATGGTTGAGCCATAATGACTTATGTTTGCTGATATGCCTTTCCTTGTGAGAGATCATACTCTGTCTTCCATGTGTCCCTCAGTTCTTGAAAACTAGAGGTCTGGGTGTGAGCATTGCTTACACATCGAGGTTCAGTATGGGTACACGCAGTCTTAAAAGACTTTGGTACTGGTTTCTGCTCTGTAACAACTAGGGTAGGTCGGGGTGGTTTTTGTTCTTCCTCCAAGGTCTTTGAAGATCCTACTGGTTCTTGTGTAACAACAAGGTACTCATTTTTTACTATAACAGGAGGAGATACCAGACTGGCTCCAGACAACGGAGCTTTGACTATCTTATAACCGGCTCGAGAATAGAGATCACCACATTCACTGCACATGTATTCATTGTGTTGATCCTTTTCTGCACTCTTTTCAGCTGCAGATGCTACCTGAGCTAACATGTACAGATTGAGTTCCTTTTCATAAGATTCCCTTGCCCTTGTCAACTCTTGCTTATAAGCCTCAATTTTAGTTTTCAAAAACTTGTTTTCTTCCTGAAGGGAGGTTAAAGTAAGCAGGCCTTCTGTAGCAGTTGCAGGTTCCAGTGGATGGGAGGATTGTTGTTCGGTGGTAGCTTCATCATTTTCATTCTCAACAGGTGGTTCTTGTGTATCACCTGTTAAGTCAGTGGCTGGTTTTTGTGTAACAACCACATCTAGGTCATCTTCCTTTTGTTTCCCACAGGTGGTTCTTGTGTAACACTTGTTAAGTCAGTGGCTGGTTATTGTGGAGCAATCACATGCCATACATCATCTTGGGTGTCTACTTTAGATAAATCAACAGCTGGTTCTTGTGGAGCAGCTGCATCTTTTGAAAAAAATGATGTCACAAAATCGTGAACGCTTTGCATTTCGGCACCCGAGGGTGAGGAAGGTGAGGGTTCAGGGCTAGGCGGAGTACAGGATTTTAGGATGATAGGTGGGGAATTTGGGGTAATGGCCTCAGTTGCTGCCGACGTCCTTATTCATCGCCGAGGTAAGGAAGCAGGAAAAACAATGGTTTTTCTCTTACGAGCACTTTTCCTCAGGGTAGGGGGATTATCAGAAATAACGGCTTCCTTAATTGAGGCCCTCATTCTTCTCTTTAGTGGGGTTGCAGCTTTCTCTTGTCTTTTCATTTTGAGCATAATAATGGGGGTATTGTCATCCGAATTATCAGTGGGAATATGGACGATGGGAGTGGATGATTCAGCTTCATTAAGGGGTGGGGTCTGTTGCGGATTTTCAGTGCTTAATTGGGGTGTTTCAGCTGCTGGTTGTTGATTTTCGACAGCTTGTTGGGGGTTTTCTTCTGCTGGTTGAAGGATTTCACCAGCTTGCTGGGGAGGGTTGTTAAGGGGAGGGGGATTGTGCAGGGAAAAGCCTCTATGAATTAAGAGATGAACCAAACGATGGTGCGTGAGGGAGAGGAGTGGGTGCCTTGCATTCACAGAATAGTGTGCCATATTTTTTAGACAGCCAAGCAGATAGTATGGCATATTTATTAAACGACCATGTCTTAAATGATTCAGTAACACAAAGTCATGCTGGTAGACTACCTGATAATGTCCCTTGCAGGTGAAGTAGTGCTTAACAAACTCTGTAACCTTCGGCCATGGTGGTGGTAGTGAACGAAGTGCAACATCCCTACCTTTAAGTTCGACACGCTCCCCTGGTAGCAGAAAATCTTGCTGTACATTGAGAATGAGGTGTTTCTGGTTGAACCAATGAGTACCATTGGTTGGTAACCCTGAAACCTGCGCTATATCCTCCTCTGTTACTGGAATTCACACTCCTTGAACAATAGAGTATCCTTCCCTCAAATTGCATGAGAATTCCAGAACTTGCTGAGAATCAACATATGGAAGCCTTCGGAAATAGTCCACCCATCCTGCTTGTAGAAAGATTTGGTATGCCTCCTGGTAAAGTTCAAATAATGCTGTTGAGCCAGGTTCATGTCTAGCATCATTTCCTCCCATAGTTATTGGTTCAGCAAAATGCAGAGTGCAGACCCGAGTTGCCGCAGTCAAAACAGAGTAGGATGTTGCAAATGAAGTTATGACACGATAAGACACAGATGGGTTGACGAGACACTACTGCGAGAAGTAAGAAATGATGATAATTGGCATATCATGTAATGATTGCAATATTTCGGTATTCCCCCCCCCCCAACTGCGGCTAGAATGATATGCTTGAAGGTACAGTGATTTCGATAATCATATCAATATCTTCTCATTAACTACAATTTAATATTTACACCTAAACACGCATACCTTTACATTTTACCTTTGGTTGCTGCGCGAAAAATATAATCTCATCATTAATAGATCGATGATGGTTATAAAAAAGGGTTTATAAAGTATGAGGGTTTTTATACACAAGGTTTTCTTTATTCACGAGAAGTAATAGTGAAGGAACATTATTATCAGGATGCATGGATGATTCCTTTAATGAAGAGTGATATGTATCCACCATTTTTGAGAGAAAGTAATGGTTCATTCTTGGGAAAAATGGGAAAATTGGTGCTTCTTAGGAAAAATGGAAAAGATTGGTGTTTCAGCACCGAGAAATGGTGTTTCAGCAACGGAAAATGGTGTTTAAGCAATGGGAAATGGTGGGAAAATGTTGTTGAAGGGGAGTGAGAGGGAATGAATTATGATTTGAAGTGAAATGGCAATGTTTCCCAAGCCGAAGCTTGGTCCTTCCTGTATTGAAATTGTTCTTCTCAGCCATCTCTGAAGCTAAGATCTGCAAAATAGTTAATTGTAGCATGGCAACCCTTGACAGGGATTATTAGTTAAGAAATCTAATCTAAAAAAATAAATATATAAACAGAAAAACTAAGTGCAATGAGGGATAGGAGATTCCCCCAAAAAGACATAATGTATATCTGTCATGCAAGTGGCTTTGAAATCCTCTTTAGAAATAGGTTGTTGATACAAACGGAGCTGATACCAATTCACTAACAATTGTGTTCTAGAATCATCAATTGTTAGGAGTCTGTCTGTTCCATTTGGGAAAACAGTATCTACTTCATAAGGTCCTAGCCACCTTGTTCTTAATTTACCTTGAAAATTTTCAAAACGAGAGTCATACAATAGAGCCCAATTACCTTTTTGGAACTGCTTATGCTTAATGGTTTTATCATGCCACCTAGTTCTTTGTTGTTGTATCATAGTTGTTTGATGGATGGCATCCAACCTCTTTTCATCGAATTCCTGAAGCTGCTACAACCTAGCTGTCTGTGCATCAGTTAAGTCAAGTTTAACAGCTAAAGAAGTCATTAAGGTTTTGATTTCAAATTCCACAGGAAAAACAAGACTTTTACCATAAACTAATTCATAAGGTGAAAAACCCGTAGTATTCCTCCAAGTAGTTCTATAAGCCATAATGCCTTCGACAACCTTTGAAACCAATCCCTTCTATTCTCCTTTACTGTTTTTGTTAAAATGGCTTCTATGACTTTATTCGTACTTTCCACTTGCCCATTGGCCTGGGGGTGATAAGGCGTAGTCATTTTATGCTTAATGTAATATTTCTGAAGTGTATCTTTAAAGCCATGAGAGTTGAAGGGACGTCCTCCCTATGTGACTAGTTCTCTAGGCAATCCAAACCTAAATATTTCTTCAAATAAAAAGGTTAAAATTGATTCTTCATTAGCTCTAAGGAGTTCCTTAGCTTCCACCCATTTATTCATATAATCTATGCAAACCAGTAAATAAACTCTTTGATTGGATGGAGGGTTGATGGGACCTATGAAATCTAGAGCCCATCTTTCAAAGGGTTCAAGCATTACCTGGGGGTTCAGTGGCATTTCATCCCTATGATTAGGCTGGCCCATTCTCTGACAGCTATCACAGGCCCTAACATATTTCTTTGCATCCTTGAAAAGTGAGGGCCAATAATAACCCATTATAAGAACCTTATGTGTTGTTCTTTTATCAACAAAATGCCCTCCACAAGGGCCATCATGACAAGCCTTCAATATATCATAAACTTCATCTTCTCTGATGCATCTCCGAATTTCCTGATCAAGTCTTATGTGAAAAAGACAGCCACTTATCCAACTATACCTAGCACTTTGCTGAATGATCTTTCTTTTCTCTCTGTGTGACAGGTGTGATGGTAGCTTCCCTGCAACTAAATAATTGGCAATGTCTGCATACCAAGGTGAGTGAGCAGATACTGCAAAAAAATATTCATCAGGAAAGGAATCATCTACTGGAGTGTTCTCATCAGTTTTTATCCGAGAAAGGAAATCAACAACTACATTTTCTTTACCTGGTCGATCTACAATTGTAATATCAAATTCTTGTAGTAATAATAACCATCTGGTAACTTGAGCATTTGTAACTGATTTGTTCATTAAATAATTAATGGCCGAGTGATCAGTATGAACAAAAGTAGTGTAACTGGTAATATAATGTTGAAACTTATTAATAGCATAAATGACTACTAAAAATTCCTTCTCGGTAACTGTGTAATTAAGTTCAACAGGGGTCATATTTTTACTAATAAAATAGATAGCATAAGGAAGATTGTTTTTTTCTTGACCCAAGACAACTCCAATTGCAGTATTTGAAGCATCAGAGGATATATGAAAGGGGAGTGCCCAATCAGGTCCTCTTAAGATAGGAGTTGTATACAATTGATGTTTAAGTTCATTAAATGCTTTTTGACAACCATCAGTCCACTTGAATTCAGCATTTTTCATAAGTAACATAAACAAAGGAGAAACTATTTTAGAAAAATCCTTGATAAATCTTCTATAATATCCAACATGTCCTAAAAAACTTCTTACATCAGTTTGTGTTTTAGGGATAGGAAGAGTCTAAATTACCTGCACTTTAGCTGGATCAACTTGAATTCCTAGGAATGAGATGAAGTGTCCCAATACAATTCCTTGATTCATCATCATATGGCATTTTTCAGTACTTAAGGCAAGATGTGCTTCTATACATCGTTTAAGTACTTTCTCAAGGTTTTGTAATGCATCTTCAAAAGTCACACCATAAGGAGTAAAGTCATCCATAATATTTGTAAGGAGTCATTAAGCATATCAGAGAAAATTCCTATCACTGCTCTTTGAAATGTTGCTGGAGCATTACATAGCCCAAATGGAAGAACTCTATGGGCAAAAGTCTCCCATGGACTAGTAAAAGTGGTCTTGTCTTGGTCTTGGGGTGCAATCTTGATCTGGTTATATCCGCTAGATCCATCCAAAAAGGAAAAGAATCTCTTTCCTGAAAAATTGTCTAGCACTTGGTCAATAAATGGTAAGGGGAAATGATCTTTCTGAGTGGCTTTATTTAGAGCTCTATAATCCACACACATTCTCCATTTCCCATTTTTCTTAGGTACAATCACTAATGGAGAAACCCATTCACTATCAGATATAGGATATATAAATCCTGCATTCAGCAATTTTTGAAGTTCTTCTTTCACAATTTCCCTTAAATTGGGATTCATTCATTGCTGGGGTTGACAGACTGGGTGAGACCCCTCTTTGATATAAATACGATGAATACATAATTCAGGAGAGATTCCCTTCATATCTGTGTAGTCCCATGCGAATGCTTCCTTATTCTCATGAAGTAACTTTATTAACTATTGTGTTTCAGCATCTGTTAGGTTAGGGTTTATATATAATGTTTTGCCAGGCTCGATTTCTACTGTTATACTCTTGGAGGAGATATCAGTTGATGTCTGGGATGAATTTTCAGTTCTAAGGTTTTGCTGGAATTCAGGTTCCAAGATTGTATTCAAGTGATCATGTGTTTTAGAGTTAACCGAAGAAGGTTTAGAAATAAAATTACTAATTAGTTCATCCTCGGTTGTATCTTTAAAAGTTAAGGCTTGTCCAACAGTTAAGATGGGTTGGGTCTCATCATCCTCATAGTCTAACCATACAAAGTTATCATTGTTAATCATAGGTGTAGCATGAGGGTAAAGAGTAAGCTGCTTGGTCTCACATCCGTTAGAAATTGTCATTGAACCTGATCTACAGCTGATGAAGGCATCTGCTGTAGCGAGCCAAGGTCTCCCTAAAATCAATGGATGTCCCCCCAATTTTGTTTGTCTTTAATACAACAAAATCAGCTGGGTAGTTCCAAGATTCGACTAAAATTATCAGGTCTTCAATAACTCCTTCTGGTTTTATTGTGGAACAGTCAGTTAGTTCTAGAATGGTTGGGGTTTCCCCAATGACATTCTTTAACTGTAATAACTGTGCAGTTTCAAGTGTCATAATATTTATAGCAGCACCTAAATCTACTAGAACTCTGGAAACAAAAGTTTTTCCAACCTGTACTGTAACTGTAGGATGACCAGGGTTACCATATTTCACAGGAGGGGTTTTCCTGACATTAAAGCAGCTAGATCACCCATCACATGAATTATGAGGGGATCTTTAGCTTTTCTTCCAGGTTTCTTAATGCAAATATCTCTAACAGTTATAGCATAAATTGGTACATCTCTAAGTGCTTGTAAGAGTGGAATTTTAACATACAAATTCTGCAATTCTCCTAAGAGGTTAAAAGCAGGTGGCTCAAGTGTCTTGGTAAGAGCCAGACGTTCAGGGAATGGCGGCTCTGCTGTTTCAGTAGTTTTACTAGAGGATGACTCAACTGTTCCAGCATTGTTATTAGATGACTTTTCTTTTCCTGTCTCCTCTTTATCAGAGTCAGAAGAAGTAATGTCATCAATAATGGGTTCAACTATTCTCCTAGAGCGCAAATGAATATCATTACATTGCATAGGGAAAACATGCTGGTTTTGAATATCAATGACTTGCAGAGCTTTATTATTATTAGGGTTGGGGTTCGGTTGCACAGGCAGTTGGGGTCTCATTGTCTGGTTATTCGGTGAAGCATTTGACGGCAGGGAGAGAGATTGCTGATACTGGGGAAATTGGTTTGAAAATGGGATTTGTTGAGCTGTCTAGTTTGGGTTCCATTGATTAAAATAAGATTTCTATAGAGCCCAGAGATTCCATATTGTAGGATCGACAAAGGGAGGGTTTGGTTGCTGCATTGGTGGGAAGTTCATTTGGTTGAAGGGTGGGTATTGCATTTGATTCAAGGGTGGGTAATTTGCTTGAAAACGAGGATGATTATTCCAATGATTAAATGGCATATTAGAATTCATACCTTGTCCTTATGGTTTCCATTGCCTCCTATGTGTCAGCATGTAAACTGCTTCAGCTTCTTCTTCAGTTGGTTGCAGTGCTGCTTTTATTCTTGGTAAAGAAGGGCATTGTTGAGTCTCATGGTCCTTCTCGCAAATAGTGCAAATAGGTACCTTGTCCAGTGGGCATTCCCTTAGTGGGTGTTTTTCTCTGCATTTATAGCAGAAAATAGCCAAAGCATCTTCTGCCTTTGCTTGCTTGTTTTTAACCTGCAAGGTATCAATTTGCGAAGCAAAAGAGCTTAACATTTCAGTTTTAAATTCTTGAAGTGAGTTACCTAATTCAGCCCATGTTGCTCCTCCACTAGTTGATTTCTGGACTCTTGAGTATGTACTATCTCTGCTTTTTGGTTTGTTTGCTGATCCTCTTGAACATCTCTTACAGAGGTTGACAATATCGCCGTATGATTCCTTGGATATATCCCCTTTTCCAAGCATATTCAACATGTCTAAGCAGTCATCTCGTACCCCTTTTAACTGTATTGAATTAAGAATATCCTTTCTCATATTCAGATGATCAGATCGCTGCAAATTATATTGCAATATTTCCATGAAATCCTCCAAGTTTTCGTCCTCCTTCTAAACCGTATTAAATAATTCCTCCTTCCTCTCTCTTGTTTGGCAATAGTCCTGGTATTTGGCCAAGAATTTTTCTTTCATTTGATCCCATGTTGTGATCACATGTCTTCCCAGGCTCATGAATCACCTTAGTGCATTTCCTTTTAATGTTGCTGGAAATAACTTTAACTTTTGAGAATTAGTAACATAATCATAACTCCTACATAATATATCAAACTCAAACAGAAATTCATCAGGGTCTTCACATGATAAACCATGGAAATTAGGTAGGGCTGAGAGTGGGATGTTCTTCATAGGAGTTGCTTCTCTAGGAAGATCTCCAATAGGGAATTCCAAGGTGGAAAGGGAATTTTCTCCTCCTCCTTCTCTTCGTCCCCCACCAACGGGTCCCTCATTGTTCCCGTCCATTGGTTGTTCCCCTGTTTCACTTGCTCGTTCTTCAGCGCTTTCTGTTGGGCTCTCAATGTCCTGAACTGGTTCCTCAACTTCAATATCTTCTATTGGTTCTTCAATATCTTCCACTGAATCCTCGATTTGTTCTACTATGTCTTCGGCCCTTTCTGGTCCCAATACTCCCTCCATTTCGTAATCCGTCTGGAGAGGGTTCCAAGTCTGTGGCTTCTGAGAGCTTATTTTCTGAGATGTTTTAGCTTTTAATAATGTCGTCAATGAAAGTTTTCCTTCCTCCTCTGCCTTAGTCCCTACCGCTTGTAGGGTTCGTTTTCCTGCGTCCTTTCATGCATCCTATACATCTAAAAGAAAATCATTAATGCTCTTAAAATCTTCGGTCGCCTTCCCCGGAAACGACACCAAAATGTTGGTCACTTTAATTGCTTACTAATTAAATAGTCGAGTGCCACATAAATTGTCAACCTAGGAAAGTCCAATTATTTCAAAGGAAACTTCGTACTGTATGCACTCAATTTTAAGAGCACTAAAAGCTGCAATATAAATAAATCACACCTTGTTAAATCTTTACTCTGTGTTACAGCAACTATACTCTATTGCAGATATCTAATAAGAGATGGATATTTAATCAGAAAGAATAAATCTGCAAAAGAAAATAATGGCTTTTTTGTAACAAAGGATCAGTACCCTATCCCTAGAGTAGGAACCTTCAGCACCTGCCTCTGTTATCTAGTTCACCAATTCACTTCGTAGACCTAATCACTGGTGAGGCACTCATGAAATAACATCAATAGATTAAAAGAGAAACAAAGTTTCAAAAAAAGTAAAATAACATCCAGAAACAGTACTTGTTAACAAGGTATGAACAAAAATCACACTTAACACACAACAAAAAGAGAATGGGTGAATATTGTGATGAAGGTGGGCCCTGTCCTCACAAGATTCCCCAAGACACAAAAACTAAGATGAGGTACTCAGAGCAAAACTCTATTCATTCATCAATATCCTATATTACAGAAAAGATTCAGTCTCGTTCCTTCAACTACAATCCTTGTGTTACAGCTTGTTCACCCCCCTTCTAATGTAGATGTCTCCTCTTTATAGAGGAGACATCTATTACAAAAGATTTACATTATAGATTCTAGTCCAACCCTTTATACAAAAATAGGGAAATCAGTTTCCCGTCAACAGAATACTGTTACAGTAATTTAGATTATGAACGTTACAACCAATGTAACAACTTCCTCAGTGATTGATCAGGTTCCTTTGTTGTTGTCAAATCTGGTACGCAAATCTCAACTGTCTCCTTGAGATTTGCATGCTGTTCTTGCTGTTTCAGCTTCGAGATTCGCATGTTGTTCCTGCTGTTTCAGCAACTGCAAAAGATAGTCCTTCCAGCTTTAGGCAGTTTCAACATTGCAGGCTGCACATCATTCTTTAATTGTTCAACAACTCAGTCAACTTCAAAGATCAATTATAAAGATAGCATGATTATGTGTTAAATAATTAAACATATAGCAATGAGAAGAGTCACTATATACCTTTAGAATGATTGAGTCAAAACACTAGCAAGGACTTTCAAATATGGGTTGAAAAGGGTAATATTATGACAAAATATAAGGTCAAAGAAAGACAATATGGGGTCCTAACAATAACCAACCCAATGGATATGGCTTCTTGTGAGGTGTGGTTAGTAATCCCAACTTATTTACAATTGCTTCAGAAATTAAGTTTACTTGTGAGCTACTATCAAGCAAAGTATCAATTTTTTGATGCTTGGAAATAACTCTAATATGAAAAAGCTCATGTCTTCTTCTCTCATTTTCTTCACTATCAATAGTTTGGGTAGAATTACTAGTAGATGCTTCAAAATTTTTACCTTGTATACCTATGGCTGTGATGGTTGTTTCATCACTTGAGTCTGACCCCAAATATTTCTGAACAATAGCAACAACCTTCTTCTTCTTACCATCAAACTTTTTGGGTTTCAGCTCCAGATGCAAAGACCAACAATTTTCATCATCGTGCCCATCCTTCTTGCAGTGAGTGCATGAAGGTTTGGCCTTCTGTACAACATTTTCCTTCGTCTCTTTCCATTTCTGCTTCCTCTTTTCCTTGTTCTTGTTTGCATTGGGTTTTGATGATCCTCCAATCTCTGGGTTCACATTCTTGCCTCTAGCCTCTAGATGGGTAGCCTGAACAGATACCTCACCTATGCTAGTAGGGTTAAACATGAGAATGGTGTGCCTCAAATAACTATGTAGACCACCTATATACTTTAGCAAAGTTTCAGGTGAGTCTAAAGAAATGTCTAGAATCAAAACTCTTTTTCTAAATTATTGGGTGTAGATTTGTACACTTTGCCCTTTTAATTGGTGAAGAGTTTGCCAACTCATCATAGCTTGTTGCATATAAGCTAGTGGATAGAATTGTTTTTTAATTGCAGAAACAAATTCACTCTAGACAAAAAGAATTTTACCATGCTTCTTCAAGTCAGCTTGTGTCTTGCCTTCCCACCATACCAAGGTAGTTCCTCCAAGGCGTAGGCTAGCCAACTGAATTTTACTCCTGTCTGAATCAATGCTCTACACCTTGCAATACACATCAATCTATCTATTCCAGTTATCTATCTTCTCTACATTTAACTCTCCATCAAGCTCGCTGGTTCTAGTGACACCTGCAAAGAATGAGCTTGTTGGTCCTGTCCTTTCCTTAGGCTTCCTTACTGGTCATTCAATAGGCTGGCTTATGAGCTTGCTATCGAGTCTTGTACGCTCGAAGCAAGGAATTGAATGAACCTAAACTACCGCATGTTCATATATAACTAACTACCACCATTCCTTGCCCTCCTAACGTCAAGCAAGCAGGTTCCTTGTCTGATTGCAGACAAGCGATATACATTCCTTGCACTAGGAAGCGCAAGCCCCTCCGGGTCCTTGCCCTTCCTATTTCTTCTATGTCGGCTTGGAAAATCAAATTTAACATCTAATTTAATTAGAGATGTTTTCTTCTTTTTATTTTCAGGGCTGTCAAGACGCGTGGACAGAGGAACCTCTTTTCCTTTCCCTTTGCCTTTAGGATGGCAATCTATAAGAGATTCTTCTGTTCCTTTGTCTTGTTTGGAGGTTGAAGAGTCTTCACTTCGACCTTTCTTAAATTCTCTATACATTTCTTCTACCATGGCTCTCATGGTCATCAAACTTTCCATGAACTAAAAGTCTAATTCCAAGGGATTTTCTTCTACCATTTCCCTCCTAGGATAGACTTTACCAATTTTTGGGTTGGTTTCAACCAGTTCTCCTTCTTCTAATTTAAGCTTTGACCTAGTTATCATTCACAAATAGTCCAGCACAAGCTTGTCTAACCTAAGCAACCTAAAGCTCTAATGCCACTTGATTTGATAATGAGATCTAAGACAATAATAAGGTATTACAGACTTATGTGCATGGATTTGTCTATGTCATTGTATGTAATGGATCGATAAGATTGCAAAATGCAATGACAATGAAGCAGTAAACAAAAACATAATAGGAAACATATGACACAACAAATTTAATGAGGAGTTCATCCAATACTCCTGGGCTACATCTCCTGGTCTAGCCTTCAATAGTGGCCTCTCTATTTTGTCTTCAAGCAAAGTTCTTTTTACAACAGTGAGCTCAATATGAGCCTCACACACAATAGAATACAATAGCAAGAGCTTTACTTGAACCTCTGAAGTTCTCTATGAGTACACAGACTCCCTCAATGCTCTCTGTCTTTGTGCTAACTCTGTCTCAACATTTGCCTGCAATACTGCCTCTTCTGCTGCACTCCCTTTCTGTGGATTTAAAGCCAATGTTGTATGTTCGTTTCAAGTTCCTGCCTCTCAGTCTCCCGGCCTCTGTCCACTTTGAATCCCTCTGTCAGCATTATACAATCATTGCTTAGCGCATAGAGAGGAGGTGGCCACCCATTATGTAACGCTAGAGTGCCTCGGGCCTATGAAACTCTTGAAACAATCACGCTCTATTAAACACATGGAAACTGGATTTTAATAGAGAAAATTTTCCAAAACTCAAATGTATTGGACTTCAAAAGTCCTTAAATCCTCCCTATTCTCCCATCAGGTCTGCCTATTGGTCGCTATCGGAAATCGCAATGGCTTTGTCCCTTTGTGTTTCGTAAATATATTAAGAATTGCGACAATGCATTAGAAATGGTTTTCCCTGGACTTGAAATTATATATAATAGCTTTAAGGTACGCTTTCGGGTCCGACATATCGCATCAGCGCTTTCCCCTTCGCATTTCGTTTAACAAACAAAACTACTAAAATACATTGAATGTTTTTTTTGACGGATCTCAAGATCCATACAATGTGTCTTATAGTATTATTAGGTCTAGTCCATCGGATCGCGTATATGCGTGTACACATAAACCCTGCTCCTTTGCATTTTCTGATTGTGATTTGGCACTGCAACGTGGGCCGTCAATCTGTGCACTTGATCGATGGTCCTCGTCGACCTTGCCAATCGCTATCGCATCTCCTATGAGGTCTCTGACGATCGCCGTTGCAAGCCTCATATGGATCCCACCGATATCTGCTGATCATGTCGCAAGTCTTATGTGGATCCTGCCGATCTCTCTTGAAGGTTACAACCGATTGTGATCTGCTGCTCAGATCTGGGCCTTTGATCGGCCAGATCTGATGGCTATTGTGCATTACTTGTTTCACCTCCGATACTCTGTTTTTCATTGATTTCACAGGTTTTTTCCTCCCGATAGTGTTTTGAAAGGCTTCCTTATGCGATTTTCTTTGGTCTTTGGCATGATTTTTTTAGTTTTTGAAGACAAAGAGAGTGATTCTTGGATCCATTTGGATCAACCAATCTTCATTTTTATAATTATTTGGTTTCAACTAGAATCCAAGGTACTTCAACCCTTCTTCAATATTCAACTGCTTGAAAGGAAACCTCTGTTCAACATAGGTTAATTCATTTGGAGAGCATTCTGCCACTGTTAATGTGGATTTCTCTTGATTTGTCTTCACATCAGTGGCCTTGCATAATACTTTGAGGATGCCATCCATAATAGTGGAGTCATTAATAACTCCACTCATAAAAATGGGTACATCATCAACAAAGAGGAGATGGTTCAACGATATATTTGAAGTAATCTTAACCCCTTTGAATCACCCTCTATTATTTTCCTCAGTAATCATTCTACTCAATCATTCCATCACCAATACAAAGAGTAGAGGAGATAAGGGGAATCCTTGCCTGAAACCTCTTTCTAGGTGAAGAAATTAGTCATTGGGCCATTGATAAGAATATTGTATGATACAGATGAAACACAACACATTATCCACTTTATAAAATTATTATGAAATCCTACATGAGTCAAAAGTATTCGAAGGTACCACCAACTCGTCCTGTCATATTCTTTGGGTAAATTAATTTTCATAATCATTCCCCTTAGCTTCTTAACTTTAATGGAGTTAAGTCCCTCCTAAGCTATTCCTATGGTTTCATGGATTTGTCTGTTTTCCAAGAAAGAAAATTGTTCCATATATATATGCTGAGATAAAATAGGTTTGATTTTATTTGCTGTGATTTTAGCAATGATCTTGCAAATGTAATTTCATAATTATATAGGCCTAAAGTCATTATAACTAATGGGCTTATCAGTCTTAGGGATTAATGAAATACAGGTAGCATTGAAAGCCTAATACATTTTCCCTTCCATCATGCATTCTTCAATTACTCTAAGGAGGTTGTGTTCAATACGATAGAAAAAAGTGAGATAAAATTCAATTGACCAACCGTCCGGACCAAGACACTTGTCCCTCTTGAAACATTTCATAACAAATTCCAACTCTACCATCGTCACAGGTGAGAAAAAATCACCATTTTCCTCTTCATTTACAAAATGAGGGAAAATGTTGGCCACCTTGATCACTTCTGCCAAGGATGCCTCCTCCTAAGCTTTAAATAGATTGGTAAAAAGTTGGATACCTTGCTTTGCAAGAGTACTAAAATACTGCACTACATTTCCTTCCTCATCCTGAAGAGACCAAGTCGTGTTAACATATTTACGACCCCTGGAAAAATACTGGAAAAATCTAGTGTTGTCATCGCCTGAATTTAACCATATTTCTCCACTTCTGAGCCTCCAAGTCTCTTGTTTTTCCTTTAGCAACTTGATATTTTTAGCCTCCAATTGAATGACATGCTTCTTTGCTTCTCGAGAATAATATCCTCCATTTACTGGATCTTCAAGCTTAGTTAATTCTTCTTCAATTTTGCAGAGTGCTTTGTCATCCCTTTTTCTTTTGGTCTTAGCCCAATAAATCAATCTCCTTTTGATACGCTATAGGCTCTGCATAAATTCTCGAAAACTAAGTCTGATCATGACCAATTCTCCATTCTTGTTTAACCATCTTGTGATATCCCTCATCACCTAACTAGGTTAAGTTGTATTTGAAAGGCGCATGAGGTATTGGTGACAACCCAAAGATCTCTAAGAAGAAAGCATAATGATTAGAGATGCCCCCCGATTCAACCCACTGTCTAATCAAATTAATATTTTCTAGCATGGATTCCTTGATAATAAATCTATGTAATCTTCTTTCCAGCATGGCAGAGCCAGTCCTGTGATTCCTCCATGTAGGTTGAGTACATGTGGATTCTATATCAATGAGATTATTGGATTCCATGATTTGTTTGAAAAAGTCTCTTAGAGAATCTACCTGAGCATTATGACCCCATGAATCAGCTAGGCCTAAAGAAAAATTCACGTCCTCCCCCATAATAATATTATACCCAATGAATGAAGCATTCATAATTGACTCCCAAAATTGTGTTATGTTTTGGCACAAACCATATACATTTAGGACCTAGAATTCGATGCCTAATTACTCAGAAAATACTTCCGCTCCAATCACACTTTCCCGACCCCATACATTTAGTAATTTCAATGATTTTCCATTAATACCTAGTTCCAAACCACCTGATCTTCCTTTAACGTCCAGAGCATGAAAAGACCAACCTGGAACCATAGATTCAAGAATGGGAATGACATGCTCACTGATCCCTAAAGTCTCCTGAAGAAAAATCATGTCCAACTTCTCAGATGCAACTAATCTTCTGAGGGCTAGTTTTTTAGTAGGGCTAACTAACCCTCGACAATTAAAGGATAACCACTTCATTGGGTAACGATACCTGGGTTGCTACTTTCTTTAAGAACCATGTCAATGGACATCTGTCGTCCTTCAGCAACATCCACACTGGCCTTATGAATGGCTTTATACAAGTGGTATTTCCTACCCTTACTCACTTTAAT
This sequence comes from Pinus taeda, assembly GCA_000404065.3. NCBI lineage: Eukaryota > Viridiplantae > Streptophyta > Pinopsida > Pinales > Pinaceae > Pinus > Pinus taeda. Next base: position 266,758 of record APFE030391120.1, on the reverse strand, counting down.
AGGCTTTTGAGGTGACGAGATACCAGTACCCCATTATAGGCCTATGGCTTGTTTGGCTAAAGAGTGGAAGTTATATCTATGATTGGCATAGGAATTCAAGGAGGATTCCATAATCATGGAATACAAAATTATAGGTATATCCAGGATAATTGGGGAGCGTACCAGGCAACTATCAGGAGTTGAAACCAAAGGGCAAGATTCAACAAATAAATGATATGCATCGCTGATCCTCTAATTCATAAAATAATGTATTATATTAGATTCATAGGATGAATATTGTACCAAAGAACAGATTGAAAGAGAAGTGCCAGTAATCACTGAGGCATTTGCAACATGAGATTGGGTAATTCTTGATGGTGTCGATCGACCCGAACCAGTAGCCACACACCCTAGAATTTGATCCAATTTTCTACTTTCGGTTTCCACCTCTTGAGGAGGGACCTATGTACTGGGTTTTGTGGTACCTTCTTGGTCGACCTCCCCGATCTCCTCCTTTTATTTGGCAAATAATGGACATTCCTTGTACAAATGCATGAATTTGTGGCATCTTCTGCATTGAAAAGGAACCCCCTCGTAGTCCAGCTTCTGTAGTCTAGAGTACCCCCACCACTGGAGTTGCAAACTCTCGACCAAACCTTCCCTTGTATCAAGATGGACCAGTATCCAGGAAAAAGTCATCTTGCCTGAATCAGTAAATGATTTTTCATAATCTAAAAGGGTCTTGGGGTCATCCCCAATGCTTTTTAAATCATCCTCGAACCAAAATTGCAATAGTAAACATAAAACCCTAACCTTGATCGGGCCTGTGCCCAACTGTTCGCGTTCTAGGTCAAATAATGGTGACCATCTCTTCAACTAGATAGGAGCCATTTCAATGTGCCAGAATTTCGAGAGCACCCATTGTGCATGTTCTGATGAAGAGGAGCTAAGGGAAAACCATCCTCGAGTCATGGTCACCATCGAATGAAAATTTTCCAACACTTGGCCCCACTACCTCCACCACCCACTTCTTGAGTATGACCAAAGAGTAATTTTGACCCCAAACCCTACCGACTAGGAAATGGTTGGTGGTACCCATAACATCACTTAATTTTATGCCCTCTCCTAGAACCAACTGCCTTCCTATTTCCTTCACTTTGGTAGCTTTGGATTTCCCCCCTCTTTGGCCAAGATTCACCTACCTTCCCATATTTTGACAAATGAACTTCTTATCCTTTTTCCTTATCCTCTCTTTATCCATGATTAGGGACATAGATTGATAGAACAACAAAGCAACCAGAAGATTGTAACGGAGAAGAAAACCTAATTCTACTATGCGTATCTGCGTCGATCACCCTCAAAATTTTTACTAAGATGCCACAAAATGTCAAGGCATTCATGACACCTTTAATGTCACTAATTCATCAACCCATTCTTCATCTGCACTAGGGTTTAGGTAGGAAGTCAAAAACTGAAGAGAGGACGATGAAAAAACCATTAATTCCAGTTGATGCTACCCCAAATCCCACACCAGATGCCCTAGAATTCCTTCACTGAAAATCCCTACATGCTACCGACTGGATGCTGAGAATAGAGAATCAACCCTGAGCTCTGATGAGTTACCAAAACCCTCCTTCAGAGATGGCATAGAGGAGTTCACTTGCTGCTCCAATACGCCAACTGTTCCCGGTAACTCCATTCTGGGTGGCTGATGTGGCGAATTACCCAGATGGCCTCCGAATTGAAAGGAGCTGAAAAGTAGTTGACCAACTCTTCATCCATCTCATTAGATGAACCCATGCAGATCCACAAAACTTGAAAGACTGACAAATATTCCTAATCTCGACTTCAAAGCTCACCCCGTTCCCTTCTCTCCATAAAACCAAAATCCTTGTCTATCAATGTAAACTTTGAAACGGGAACTGATACTGTTACCCGTTTCGTAGAGATAGCAAAAAAATGACCTGATTTTGAAAAGGGGTGATGCAGAACACACATGTTTTTTTGAGAGCATAGTTTTTGGCACTTTAATTTTTTTATGTACATTACGTTTTAGAATGGTAATGATTTTCATGCTAATTTGAAAAAGTGGGTATTCTGCATCAAACCCTTTTTTTAAATGACCTATATTTTGGCTTTAAATTTTCTAATGTATAAAATGTAAATATTTATTTTGTAAATTTGATAATTTTTGAAGTGGTCGTTTTCTTCATATTTTCTTGTTTTTTATTTTGATTTTAATTTTTTTTGTAGTGAGGTTTTTATTGTTTTGTATTTTTAAATTAGAAGGTCGATATTTAGAATTTTTGATATTCTACATATTTATACATCCTTAATTAATTTTTCAATCCACATGAAATAATTGTTTCTAAAAAACAATATTTTTTAACAATGGATATAAAAATAACCATTTTTAACATAAATATAACTAAAAAACTACACATTTTGATAATTTTTTGTTAGAATTGACATGTCAAAATCACAATTTTTATACAAAAATTTTAAGTAAAAATGGTTAAATAATATTTTTTTTATGAATTTCATGCCATAATAATAATAATAATCATTTATTTTTCAAAAAATAATGATTAACTTAAAAATCAATGCGAAAATCACATATTACACATATTGAACGCATAACAACCCTAACTGTGTGTTTATTTTTGTCATAAAATGTCAAAGTCAAATCATTGCAAAGCTTGATTTCCAAGCATAACTTAAATTTAATCAACAATGTCACGTAATCCAAACTCTTTGTCCTCTAGAGTTTCATCATTGTCTTCTTCCACAATATTTTCTGTTGCCTTTGCTCATTTTCCTCTTCTAATGGATCTTTGATGTCTGCAAATCTCCCAATGTATGTCTTTCCAAACATTCCATGTAATGGTGGTTGGGGTTCCTTTGCCTTTTTTTCCACACGTGATTCACTAAAGTCCCCTTTCTTCAACCCAATTTCTTGCATTGCATCTTGAAGAAATTGAAGAACATTAATTCTTTGCTGAATGAAATTGCACTGTACTGGATCTTTTTGAATTGCAATGCAATTTCTTCTTTTTTGAAGGCAACATGCTAGAGTTGTACCTAATTATCAAGCACAAAACAAATAATGAACTAAATTAGTACAATGAGATATTAATTAAAAAATAACATATTGAAATTCAATTCCATATTATAAAACTTACTCGAGCCAGAAAATAAATCTAGAACCCAATCTCCTTCACTTGACATATGTCTATAAGATAGTAATCAATAATTGTAGTTTTTGATAAATGTTAACTATCTCTCCTTTTGCTTCTTTGTCTTCATATGTTAGTTTTCTCACAATAGCATCATAAGTCAACATTTGGCTATGACTCTTTTCGTCTACCCAATTAAAAATCATAGACATATGGTGATCATCTTTTGCCCAACTATCAATATGAATGAACTCACAATCATTTATAAATTGTTGATCTTCATTGCTAGGAAGATTTGAATTTTTCCTATAACATGAAATAGTAAAAGTTCAATTAACTTGTACATAAATAAAATTTTCAACATTAATCAAATATACATTTTAAACGTCTTACCATGTCAGTTGCATCCTTGAACTTTTTTTCCCCTCGAAGCTTGACAATATCATTGTCAATTGTGTGTCTGAATGAACTGTCACAAATCTCCACAATGGTGATGATATGACTTCTAAAAATCCCACAACCACTTTACTAAGAGCTTGATAAGTATAAGGGTCACTAATATAGTCAATGTTTGTAATATTGAAACCATGGAGAATATCTGCAATGACTAGGGCATAATCCCTTTTAGGTATGAGTTTAGTAATGTCTTCACAGTCGCCTTGTATTACTTGATATTGAATAGTGTCTAGCCCATTCCAAATGAAATGATTAAGGGTTGGATCAAGTTGAACATTCTTAATACGTTGCTTCCTCAGTCTTTCAATCTTTATTTTTTCAATAAAGGTTTTGAAACTATCTGGCGCTCCATTATCATCCTTCCTCATCTTTTATAAAATAAACAAATGTATGTGTAAGTTATAAATTAAAAATAGTACACAGGTGAATAAAAATGAATGCATAAATCAAGATACCTTTTTAAATGCAAGATAAAAAGCTTTTAATTTTGATGTAGAACTTGAATCTGGATAGTTGTGTACAACATCATCCCAACTATCTTCAGTCAACAATCTAACCATTTGTTCTTGAATTTTCATGTAAACTTTGTGTCTGCATAGATAAAGTAACAAAAAGTTAATATAATGATATGTATAACAAATACTACCAAGAACAACATGTTTTATTTAAAATATAATTGTAATCTAGAAATAAATAAAAATAGTTCAACAAACTTTTGAAATTCTTCAAACATTTCCTCCAATGATAATTCCCTTGACCTCACACGAGATAATATTGTTTCGACAATTTTTTCATCTTTCACTCCTTGCATCGCCCTCCAAGGTGTGATAGTCATATCATGTGGAAGTTGCTTCATTTCAGGAGCTAATTTACTGTTGCTACATATCAATGGCTTAGACTTTTTGACCCTCTGGTTTTTAATGGAAATGTCTTCCCACATGCTAAAAATCTCATCAATCAACTTCCAAACATCTCTAGTTCTAAGTGCCAATTGGAAAATGTTATCAACACCTTTGAATAAATCACTATTTTTGTTGCCTTTTCCACCTTTTGAATTGGGTTTCTCTTCAATTTGATAGCCTATTTCCATACAACATTCCTTCGGAAATCTACAGTAACATTTATCCTATCCCCACCACATTTTTCTTCAAATTCACTATGAATAAATCTAACCCTTTGGATGAAAGTCATAGACATCCTATATTCATTATCTGAATTATGATCCCATGCCACTAACTTTGCTTCTGTATCTGATAAACCAGCGTAAATGATACATTTCATTATTTCAAAACGTGGGTTATTAGGATATTCCTCCATCAATTGTCTTTGAGCTTCTATAGAATGGTTCCCCCCCAAGCACATAATAATTGTATTCAAAACATTGTGACTTATCAAATGCTTCTTTGTTGGGAAGTTGAAGTGGCTCAACAAGAAGCACATAACTAACCACATGAGCATATGGATTGTAACTCGTCAATGTCTTCAAATTGTGAACATGTAGATGATGTGGCTTTCTAACTTGATATTGGCATTGTCCTTCACTTGCTTTATAGGTTTGCCTGACATTAAGCTGAAATGTACGACCACCATCAATTAAGTTTCTCTTTGTCAAATTCTCTTGAATGGCATTTTGTTTTGTTTTGATAATGCCATCCTCTAAATCAGCTCCTGGTGTAATGATTTCTCTACTTTCTTTTGAAGTTTCACTAGGTTCTTGACTATTGGTAATCACTGCTTCAAAATCTTCAACTTTACTTTTCTTCATCATAACATTCCCAACAGATTTATTCTTGGGAATTGTTACTTTTGGTCCTTTATGACTCTTCTCAGTTATAATGTCATCTTCAATAATGACAACATATGCTTCACTGTCAGTTTCAACTTCATCGTCCTCAAAAGTAACTTGTTTACCCTTGCTAGATTTATCCACCAGAGGCCTTTTTTTTCTGATTGTTTGGATGTAGTTTTGTAGCATCATCAATTAATACATTTTTCTTGTTTTCCATATCTTCTTCTGACATTGAGTAAAAACTGCTGACAACTTTCATGATATCATGCTCTATGAAATGAATGCCTCCCAACCTAATTGAACAACTTTTAACAAAATTCTGCCAAACAAAATATCATATGTCAATAAAAATAAAGTTAAAAAATATAGTGAGACACTTTCAAGAATGTAAAATACAAATATAAATAACAATACTTACGATGTTTTGTGTCATCTCATTTACGATTTGTTTACACAACTTTATAGATACCTCTTTCGTGTCATACAATGAATATGATAATCGGTATTTAATCCTTTCATGTGACTTGGGAGCTTTTGTAAGTAGGTAAACAACTTTAGTGTCTGGTACTGAACATATATCTATGGCTCTTCCCATCACCTCAAAAATTCCATTATCATTCGGTATATCAATATATAGATATATATTCACATTTGTGCTTTCTCTTTCTTTCACATACCAGATTCTTGATGGAAATTTCACCTCTTTTGAATTCTTCCAGTCTAAAATCATCTTCTTATCACTTGAGGCACTTGAAATATTTGTAGCCATGAGCTCAGGTGTTCACCAATGTTTCTTGAAGATGCACCTTTAAGAGTGTTTGGTCCAGAAAGATTCACAAAAATTTTCTTTGATGCCATTTTCTTGAAAAATAGAAACACATAAATTAGTAAATAATAAAAACATAATTAACTTAAAATAACAACAATAATATATCATAATTTTTTATTTGTATAATCAGAATCGCCCAGCCACCCCTAACGGGCGGGCGGGCGAGTCGGTGGGCCAGCTGGAGGTTGGGTGAGGGATGGCGAGGCAGGGTGGACAGTCGGGCAGGTGAGGGCGGGTGGGGTCAGCGGGCGAGCCGGGTGGGTGTGGGCGAGAGGGGTGCATGGGTGTGGATAGGCGGCGTGGGTGGGGCGGTGCGGGGGGGGGGTGTGTCGGCGGCAGGGTGGGTGGCCCCAACCTCCCCATCTTCACCTGGCCCCTTTGGATCCGCAAGCCTTCCCGATCCCCCACACGCCAACCCGACCCCCCTTCACCCCCACGCGCCCACGCCGACCCTCTTTCCTCACACCCATCTGCCTCCTCCCCACTTCCTTTCGGCCCCCCCAACACTCCCTCACCCCACCCGCCTTTTCCCGCTACCCCTCTCGCGCCCCCTACCTACTGACTCCTTCCCAACCCTCTCCACCACCTCCCACCCCCTCACACACCCCTCAACAACTAGGCACTCCACACACCCTCGCCCACCCGAACATCCCCACACAGTTCCCGCCTACCCTTTCCACCGCCCTCGCCCTCCCTTTGCCCTTCCCTTTTTGCGCGCCCCTCATTCGCATTGCCCTTCTACCACGCCCGCCAATGCCAGCCCCCTCACTTGACGCCCTCTGCCCACCCTTCCCCTTCCATGCCATCCCCTCACCTGCCCCCCACGTCACCCAACCCCCCTCCCCCCCTACTCACATTTTAAAAAGGTATGCATTAACATTCTAATGTAGAAAAAGTAAATCACGAATAAAAAATTCCAAAATTAACTATGTATTTATATGAAAGTAGTGAAAATAATAAAATTCTTACATTTTATTATTTTTTTAGTCGAAACCTTCATAGATCTATCTTGATTCTATATCTAATAAAAATGTAGAAGAATAAAAAATCATGTAAACATTTTTTTAAACTTTACTCAAAATGATATTTACATCTTGATATTTACTAAACCCAAAAATATAATATTTTAAAATTTAAAACAATTTATGTTAATATTTCATTTAATATATGTCTGATTTTTTTAATGAGTACAAAAATAATATATGTAATGAATAAAAAAATTGAAAATAAAAAATATTTGACCGAAAGTAATTATAATATACCGCCAAAGATTTTAAATAAAAAATATATCGCCCAGTCAGGCACGAAACAAAATGAACTGTGTACATTAAAAATCTTCGAAAACTTAACCATGAAAGAAGTGAATAAAATTGTTTGTAAACAAAAGGTGTATACCAGAAGTTTACATTAATTCAAAATGAGTAACAACCATCGTGAGTGACAACCCTCCACCGCCCTCCCCTTCACCCTCCTCCCCCTCACCGCCATGCTCTCATCCCTACCACCCTTTCACCCATGCTCCCCCTCCTCCCCCTCACCCAAGCCTCCACCCTCCGTGCCCTCCCTCCACCCACACCCCCCACCCTCCACACCTGGCTTCCCTCCGCCTCAACCCTCCCCCCACCGCGCTCCCTCCCCTCCCCTCACACCATGTCCACCCCTCCTCACCCCTCACCCCCTCCTTCCTCCTCCCCAACCCGCGGCCCTCCTCCTCCTCATCCCATCCACCCCTCCACCACCCCAGAGCCCTCCACCTCCCCCTACCCTATCCCTCCGTCCTCCTCATTCCCCTCCACCCCCCCCCTCCCTCCCATGGCCTGCCTTCGCCCGCGAACACCCCGACGCACCCGCCCCGCCCCGCCCGATCGGCGACCGGGGGGGCACGCTAGGGCGGCATGGCCGAGGCTTGCATTACCCCGACGGCCCGCCCCCCCGCCTGACCGATAGCCGGGCGATTCTTGGAATCAACGTGCCACTGGTCGAGTGGGTGGGTGGGTCACCGATTGGGTTGGTGGGAGGGCTGTTGGGGTGGCTTAGGCCTCAGCCGCACCACCTCAACGACCCACCTCCCCACCTGATCGACAGCTGGGCGATTTCCAAAATCGAATCGCCCGGCCACCAGTCGGGTAGGGGG
>APFE030391120.1:120186-255640 GCA_000404065.3 Pinus taeda | reverse complement strand
CCCACCATGCTCACGACGGACGTAATTGCTATTTTGGCTTAGAAAAATTATTATTAATTTTTTTTTTTTCATTAAACTAATTTAATATGAAAATTTTCAAGGAAAAAAATTAACTTACCTTTCAATTGCTAGAATTCTTCGTTGAATATGTTGTTGATAGCAATGTAGCTGCTCCAGAAATTCACGAGTCTTTCAAAGATTTTTTAGAAAACCTGGATGTGATGTGAGTAAGAGTGACAATGAAATTTTAATATATAAGTGAAATTATAGAGATATTTTACCGTATGGTTAATGTGGGATAATTTGTTTTAAAATATTATAAAGCGAATATTGTAGAATTGTTTTACAACGAGTTGAATGTGAGATAATTTGTTTTAAAATATTATAAAGCGAATACTGTAGAATTGTTTTACAACGTGTTGAATGTGGGATTAATTTGTTTTAGAATATATTATTAAAAAAATTCAACTGTTTAGTAAATATTATATACTTTAACTATTAAAATAATTAATGTAGAAGTTGTAGTTTACAATTTTAATTTTAATGATTTATTTCATAAAAAAATTATGTTTACATTTTTCAATAAATTGCAGAATAAAATAATGAAGGTAAATAAATCTAACAAACTTTTTGGAAGGAAATATTTTCACGAAAATTTTTGGAGGGAATTGTTTTCACGAAAATGTTTGGAGGGAAATATTTTTGCGAAACTTTTTGGAGGGAAAATTTCATTCTTTAAGCTATATAATATCTTTAGGAGACTCTCCATTTGTATCATTCAACATCTTCCATTTGAAAGGGATGGATTGTTTTGATAGTGAAGTTTCCATTTAAACACCATCAACATTTTCATCGCGTAAAAATTCTATTCATATTGATGAATATAGCGGGAATTCTTCCACTATGAATAGAAAGTGAATTCTTCTACTTAGTCCTAATTCTAAGGACTATGAGAGAAGCACTGATGAAAGAGGGGATGGAGAATTTCAAATAAATAAAGAGTCACAGATTCCACTTAGTCCTACTTCTAAGGACTATGAAAGCAACAGTGATGAAGAGCATGATGGTGAAGTTCAAAAAAATGGAGTGTCACGATGTCCACTTAGTCCTAATTCTGAGGAATATGAGAGCATTAGTTTTGGAGAGCATGATGGTGAAGTTCAAAAGAATGGAGGGTCACAATGTCCACTTAGTCCTAATTCTGAGGACTATGAGAGTAGCAGTTTTGAAGAGCATGATGGCGAATTTCAAAAGAATGGAGTGTCACGGTGTCCACTTAGTCATAATTCTGAGGACTATGAGAGGAGCAGTTTTGAAGAGCATGATGGCGAATTTCAAAAGAATGGAGTGCCACGGTGTCCACTTAGTCCTAATTCTAAGGACTATGAGAGCACCAGCGATGAAGAGCGTGATGACAAATTTCAAAAGAATGGAGTGTCAAAGTGTTCACTTAGTCCTAATTCTAAGAACTATGGGAGCAGTAGTGATGAAGAGCATGATGATGAATTTCAAAAGTATGGAGTGTCACGATGTCCAGTTAGCCCTAATTCTAAGGACTATGAGAGTAGTAGTGATGAAGAGCGGATGATGAATTTCAAAAGATTGGAGTGTCATGGTGTCCACTTAGTCCTAATTCTAAGGACTATTAGAGCAATAGTTATGAAGAGCGTGATGATGAATTTCAAAAGAATGGAGTGTCACTGTGTCCTCGTAGTCCTAATTCTAATGACTATGAAAGCAACAGTGATGAAGGATAGGATGATGCACTTAGTCCTAATTCTAATGAGTATAAAGGTAGCAGTGGCAAAAGACATGATGTAGCATCTTCAATAAGTAAACAGTCACATTTTTGACGTAGTCCTAATTCTATAGACTATGAGAGTAGCACTGAAAATGCACATGAGGAAGAATATCCCTTAAACATCGAGTCAGATTTTCCATTCAGTCCGAATTCTAAGGACTACGACAATAGCACTGAAGAAGGGGAAGATGAAGAATATCCTCCATGTCAATATTTGAAAAGCAGAGCTAATCATAGTGTGGATAACATTCCTCTTAATGATGATGAAAATTCTTATACAAAGGATGATCCAATGATTAAGATGTTGCCAAGAAATATTGTATCGAGGAGTAGGAGCAAACCTTTTCGTATCAATGCAAGTTGTTCTAGTTATACAAGGGGTAGAGGAGAATATCTGATGAGAAGAAGTTCTATCAGTGATCTCATTTCAAGTGAATGTTGCCAAAAAGATTGATTGAAACATATGGATTTCAAATTTGCATTAGAAAGCAGGAAGAGATATTTGTCAATGAATAAAAGCATGCAAAATTCATATTTAGTTGGGTGCATGCAATCTACATTGTCAGGTTATGATTATCATATTGGGACTTTTTTTATCTGTAGAAAAGGTTTCAAAATGTTCATTCGATTGGGAATTTTCGTCTCTCGAGAATTCAAGAAAATTTGGAAAAGGATCCCACATTTTATTCAGAAGTATGTCATAAAAGACAGTTTGGGCCATTATCAAATACTGCAATGTCATGGATGAAAGATTTCTTTTCAAAGCATGGAGAGTGTATGCCAAATAGAGAGACTACATATTCCAGATAATTTTTTCAAGACGAGAAATCTACAACTTATACAAAGAATATGCAGAAGGCACTGAGGGACATGGCTGGTTTATTACATATCAATATTTTGTGAAAATATGGAAGAAAAAATTCAACAATGTTTGTATTCCTAAGAAGACAAGGGTGGGGATTTGCAGTACATGTGCTTCTCTTAAATCAAAAGGAGACAAATGTGAAGTGTCAGAAAGAGGTAAGCATTCATAACTTTAACTTTTAAAATTGTATAGTCATCAACAATGAAAACATATTTCTTAATGAATTTCTTTCATGTTGTGTAGATTTAATTATCAACGGACTTCAGGATCATCGTGAACAACAAACAAACGAAATGAAGAAGTTGTACAAGCATCGAAAGAAGTGTTATGATAATCCAAATAAATATTTGGGTTTGATAATTGATGGTATGGACTAGAAGAAAACACTTTCACTACATTTTGTTTGCACACCCAAAAATTTACAAGAGGAAAATTTTATTCAGTTTCACTTGGTTGGTTGTATGGTCTTCAATGGGAAAATGTTGTTAAGGGTGTACTTCACAGCTCCAAATATTCATAATGATGCAAATCTAACCATAACCATAATTCATGATGTGATTTCTCATTGGTCTGGTAATCTTCCTGAAGTTTTGCATCTACAATTGGACAACACTTGTCGTGAAAACAAAAATCAGATTGTTTTTGGATATCTAAACATGCTTTTTGAATTGAGAATTTTACAGAAGATAAAGGTTGGTTTCTTTCTTATTGGGCACACTTATGACCATATTGATCAGATGTTCAGTCGTTTTTCAATCACATTGACGAGAAAGGAAGTTGTGAGCTTACCATCATTAATTGAATGTATTAAGAAATCATACATGCCAGAGCCTACTTTTGATGTGTTGGAAGAAATTGTTGACATGTGAAGGTTTATTATGGGATCATATGGAGAGGAGAAATGCATTGAACAACTTAATGACATTAGCTTCCAACATCAATTTCGTATCAAAAAAATTGATGGGAAAACACTAATATGGGCAAGAAGTATTCAACTACTACAGAATGGGCACCATCATCAGGTTTGCAATTTTTGAAGTTCATTCTAGATCATCCAATATTTGCATCAAAAATATTGTTATTACAATCAGTTGGTGAAGTTCAAAATGCACGCAGACAAAATAGAGATATAAATTATTCTGATTGCTTAGAAGAAATTAAAAAATGTATTAGATATACATATGAGTACTTTGACATTGTTGATTCAGTTTGGTGGGAGTCATTTTTCAATAATCAAAGTGATATCATTTCAACAACAATAAATGAAGATATACCTTTGAAAAATCCATTTATTTGGCCACAAAATGTGTCAAATGAACATGGGGAAATAAACATTGTTGAACAACAACAATCTCAAGGTATTATGAATTCTTCACAGGCAGAGGAAAGAGAGATGTATATTGGTTCCAGAAGATCTCGTGCAGAACGTGAAGCCATGGAAGACCTTTACAGGGGTTCAGTGCATGATATTAAGGAGGGTTGCATGATTGTAGTGCTAGCAGATGGAGATCACAATGGCTATCCATTATGGGTTGCTAAAGTTATAAAGGTCTTTATAGAAAATGAGGATGTTACAAGTGTTGAAGTACAATGGTATGCCACAAATACACACCCATTCAATGGTGTGTATAAGCCAGAGATGGTAGTTGACAAAAAAAATGGCGGAAAGAGAAAAAGAAAGGGTACAAATATAAATCGCCGCCGCATAGACATATTAAAATTGAAGGATGTTGACATACTTGTTGATGAATTCAATTTAAAAAAGAGAGGAACTCTTCGCTTCAAGACGATAGAGATTCTGAAAAGGTTGTTACTAGAAGGAACAATGTTGAGATGGGAGTCTGTTGAAACCAGTTGTAGATCTAGAAGAATTTTGAAACCTGAAGTGTTGGGCATGCATGTGGACTCAGATGGGGCTCTAGTTGATGAAAGAGAAGAATATGGAACATCTTCGTTAGCATCTAGTCACTCATCTGAAGATGTGAATCCTGATGGTGTGCAAGAAAATATGAGTGATTTTGAAAAATTGTTTAAGACAGTTTATATAACTGATGTATGCATCGTATCTTGAAATAAAATTAATGATTTCCATATGGTGTTAAATTAGAAGTTATGAGGCATTTTTATGTTGTTGGATTATATGTCTTAATTATGATAATTTTTATTGTTCAAAATATCTACAATGCAATATTAAATTAGAGATATAATGTATGTTTTATTCAATATACAAATAATGACTTTTAAATTCATTTAGTGATGTAATTCGTTCATAATGTCATGGTTTTTTTAATTTTATAGTTGAAAAAAAATTCAATTTCTTTTGTATCTAGCATGTTATGGTTGAAAACATGTTGAATTTATACTTAGGAAAGAAAAATGATATTTTACCAAAAACATTAATGTGATTTTTTCCTCATAAACAACTTTGTTTGGCACATAAAAATTTGGTTTTATTAGCATTTTTTAAAAAGTTTGAAAATTGATCCTAAAAAAAAGAATCATTGTTCCAGTATCATCACATTTGTTTTGAAGCTATATTTTGCATGAAAATTTCATAGTCACTGCCATTTTTAAAACATGTTCAAAATTGACCCCTAAAAAATAAAATCATCGTTCCAATATACACACTTTTCATTTTTAGCACTGTTTTTGATGTTTTTTCGGGGTTTTTTGGCCAGAGTTCCTGTTTTGAGTTTATAGTTCCCGTTTCAAAGTTTACATAGTTGTCTACAATTCTCGTGACTATATGCCTGTGGTTTCAGCAGAACGATGATGAATTACCCAAACCCTAACCGTGACCACAAGGTTGACATTCTACCAAAATTCAGAGCCATTCTCCTTCCAAACATCAAAACCCACACACACACACACACATATCTATTTTATAAGTAATACAAAACCTTAATTCACAAAAAAAACTATTATGTTGCAATTTTTTTCAAAAAAATAAACAAATCATAATTTGCATATCACATTAAAATATATTTATATGATTTGTATAAGTAACATGATATAATATAAAACTTAGTAAATTCGATATATATATATATAATATATATATATATATATATAATATATATATATATTATTATATATATATATATATATATATAATATATTTATATTATTTTTTTTTTTTTGTTTTTCAAAATTATATATTTAAATTTAGTCCAATATGAGAGAGACGTGTAATTATTTCTGTGCTCAAACTCAATTTGACATGTCCTTTTTAAAATAATAATAAAATATTCTCTAAATAAAAATAATGTAGGCTAGGATAAAAATAAAAATGAATACATACCTTTGGTTAGTTTTAATTAAATGCATTATAAAACATTCAATAATCCCACTCTTTATGTGCTCCCAAAAATCAATTCCTTGTTGATATTATAATCGACTATGAAAAAGACATGCCAAAAATATTTCTCTCTCATCCATAAATAAAATATTTCGAAGTCATGTGAAATAACATAATTGTGCCAATAGCCACATTCTATAGCTAGATATGAGAAATGTGTGTAATTCCTTCTGTGCTGAATCTTAATTTGACACATGTCCCTTTTAAAATAACAATAAATTATTTTTTAAATAAAAAATAATATGGACTATAATAAAGCCCACGGGGCGTAGAATAGACGATGATAGGGTGTACTGTTAAGGGACACCATGATGTGTAGGTCACTCATTCTTTAAATAAAAAAATAATATGGATTATAATAAATCCCATGGGGTGTAGAATAAGAGGTGATGAGGTGTACTGTTAAGGCACTTCGTGATGTGAACGTCACCAGTTTGGAACTCCTTGGGCAAAAATTCAACCATGTTAAGGGCCACACTTAGCTAGGTGTGATCCTCGATGATTTTGACGTCCTAGGTGCCCTTAGTTCCCAATTTTTCAAGAAAAAAATTAAGCATGCAGTCATCTTAGGACTCACACAACTTAGCAAACAAATATGGACTATAGTAAAAAAATAAAAAGGAATATACTTGTTTGGTTAGACTTAATTAAAATCACTATAAAACTTTAATAATACTTGCTCACTACATGGCCTATAATAAAAACTAAAAATAAGTTAAGCATGTAGTCATCTTAGGACTCACACAACTGAGCAAACAAATATGGGCTATAACAAAAAATAAAAAGGAATATACTTGTTTGGTTAGATTTAATTAAAATCACTATAAAACTTTAATACTACTTACTCACTACATGGCCTACAATAAAAACTAAAAAGGAATATACATGTTTCATTAGCTTTAATTGAAAGCACTATAAAACATTAATAATACCTGCTTATTGTATTTTACCACATAGTATGAGGGATATGTGTAATTTTAGTGCTCAATTGACACTTGTCCTTTTAAAACAAAATAAAAAAATAATGTAGGCTATTATAAAAATAAAAATGAATATACATATTTGATTAGTTTTAGTTAAAAACATTTTAAGCCATTAATAATCCCATTCTCAGTGTGTTCATTGTTGATATTACAATTCACTAAATGTTGTAAAAGTATTTCACTCTTACTCTCAGCCACAAGTAAAATATTTCAGTCATGTGAAATAACATAATTTTATATCAGCCCCAGAGCTAGATAAAAAAAAAAAAAAAATGACTTATGAAAATTGATAATTTTAATATTTTTTAATAATATTTCAATACAAGATTTAAATAAACTATTTAAATATCCATATCAACTGATTTATTTGAATATCAACATTCTTTATATATAGATAAAGAGAAATACATTTTTTTTATTGTAATGTTGAGAATAATAAATAAATAAATAAATATGGAGGATTTAGCAATATTAACTATATTAAAATATATTGAAAAAAAAGAAAAAGAAAAAATATTTGAATATAGAGGATGTGGTCTATAAATAAAATATTTCAATACCCATATTATGGAAAATATTTCAATGTCAAATATGTATACATTAAATATGGTTAAAAAAATTATGTATATATTCTATAAAGCAATTGAAAAAAAAATAGTCTCAATATTCTACATTTTGGTGTTTTTCTAGATATATTTTTCAGATAATTTTGTATCTACCAAAGATTTGTTGGAATTACACCTTTAAGCTATGTAATCTACACAATCCAAGTCCCTGAAGGGGATTTCAAATCACTGAATCCATTTATGCATTGAAAAATGCAATTTAAACATCAAAAAATTACATATAGTGTGTGTGTAGAACCATCATGGATCCATCTTATCCATGTAACTATCAAGCTCCCAAAGGGATCAAATGTCTCAATGTGGAAACTTTTCCTCAAGTTTTGATCCCTTTCAATGTTTGCTAGATCCGTGGTTTAATTAGATCTATACTGGTAAGTATATAAAAATTCAATATTTATAATATACATTTTATTTTATTTTATTTTTTAATTTAATTTTACTTTATTTTCATTTAATTATTTATTTTTATTTTTTTTTAAATTTTTATTTTAATTTATTTAATTTAATTTTATTTTTATTTTTTTATTTTTTATTTTTTAATTATTTTTTAATTTATTTTTTAATTTTTTTATTTTATTTTATATATATATATATATATAATATATAATATTATATATAATATATATATATATATATATATATAATATATATATATATAATATAATATTATATATTATATATATATTTTTTTTTTTAATTATTTTTTTTTTATTATTTTTTTATTTTTTATTTTTTTTTATTTTTTTTAATTTTTTATTTTTTTATTTTTTTTTTTTTTATATTTTTTTTTTCGCTATATTATATATTTATCTATCTGTCTATACATATCACTAATGCTATGTATATCACATTAAAAAATTAAATTAAAAATTTTTACAAAATATTTTAAAGAAAAATGTAGCATATATATGTAACTAACATAAATAATGTTATTAGAAATTAGTCTATATACGTCTTAATTCTTGATAAGTTTCAATAGGAATCAAATCTCTAAAGGTGCAAATGTTTCTTCAAGTTTTACACTAAAAATATTTGCATTTTGATCCCTCTTTAGAATTGATATATCTAGCTATAAAATAGATCTATAATGAACTTAATGAATTTAAATTGATTTGATTAAAATTGTATATTATATTTATTTAATTATTTTTCCTAAATAATAGAATAAAAATATATTATTTTAATTGAAAATCTAAAGAAAAAATAATGATTATTAAAATATTTTATTTTTAATTAAAAAATTATTTACCTCATAAAGAATTATATTGAAATATGCATTACATTAAGATGATAACATACCAGATGGATAGAATGTTAGGAATCAAGGAATATTGAGAGGGGAGTTTGAGGAGCGGAGAGAGATTTATCCTTGGAGGGTTTGAAGTGTGTTTTAATTTGTGGCTGTGATTTAGCCTCCATGGCGCTCCCATGGGGGGTAGGAAGTGGTCCCTCATTTAGAGACATGGTCACTAATCACTCTTCTCAGCAGTCGGTGCGTAGATCTAGCTCCATAGCCTAAAAACATCCAATTAATGCATATGTAGCCACAGGCCCCAACAAGTAGCAACCCTTAGATTCATATGAAGAAGTTGTCGGTAAAACATTGCAGTCGGTCAGATCATGCCTCCCATAGACCCAAGAAGCTCCTCTATGGAAATCCCACTTGAAAAAGTGGGTGCAATAGTAGTGCATATGAAAGAGCATGTAATTACTTGTAAATTCATGACACCTTGGCCCTCAAAGCGACTTCTTATTAACTGGATGCAAACAAATTGGACAGTTAAGGGAGACATAGATCTTGAGTTGTGATCTAGGGGATTTTTTACTGTAATCTTAAACAATGTTGAAGACTGAGATTTCATATTTGAAGGAGGTCCATACTTCATGAATTGGGCTAGTCTCTTCATGAAACATTATGTTCCTAGATTCAATTAGGAGAAGGAGGATTTATCCTTCCTTCCAGTTTGGATAAGTTGATACTCCTTTCCTCATGAATTATGGGTTCCAAATATCTTAGCTCACATTGGTAATAAAATAGGAAAATTTATTATGATGTTAGATATCACAAAGAAAGGGTGATCTACCTCCTATGCTTGACTATGCGCATACTTGGATCTCTCCAAACCATTGCCGACAAGTATCCTTCTAATTTGTGAAGACATCGTATGGGAGAAGTTGATTGATTACGAGTAGATGCTACCATTGTCATGTATATGGCCATCTGTTCAAATATTGCCCTACAAAGTTGCCCCAACAACTTGAATAAGGTATCACACCCACTCATTCGGTTCCCCCTGAAAATGAATTTACCACCATTTTAGGTAGAAGAAGAGTTGCTAAAAGATGAGGAGATGGATCTACTACATAGGGTGACGAAGGGAAAATTTGGTGTACAATTCTTCATAAATTGGCAGAGGAGAATGCGATTAACAAGGAAGTACCATCATCAAATCATCTTGTGGAACCAGGTTCTAAGGGAGACCCTTCCAATGTCAAAGACGCTCAAGTTTCCCTGCCTCAAGAGCCAAGGCCATAGAGCAATTTCAATAATCAAGAGATTTTGACCCTACTGGAGGAGGAAAATTGGAAGATCCAGATTGCAGGACATGTATCTTTAACAAATTGCGAAGGAATGGGAAAGAAAAGACACCACTACTATCCTAGAAGAATAAATTCAATTGATTTCCAGAGTGTTCTTCATCATTATGATCTACTCCTCCAATGAGTTCATAGACTAGGTACCACTTCTTCTTCTCTCCATCCATTTTATTTGCTAGGAATCAAACATAATGCTCCCCAAGAACATTCCATCTTAGCCAAATAACCCAGGGAAAAAGGTCGTAGATCCAACAACCAACTTATTCAAGACCTAGGTGAATTCCTGGTTAATTCAGGTAGAGTCACTCCCATGAAACATATCTTCCCTCCCCTCTCCAAATCTCCATTATTAAAGTCATATCATGGAATTCTAGGTGCCTTAATGGAAAACCTAAACACCACATTCTAAATAAAATTGCCAAAGAAAATCCTGACATCTTGTTGCTTCAAGAGACTAAGTGTAATCATCCTAATCGAAGTTAAATTACAACTCATTATGGAGAAATTGCGATCTTATAACCCAATGCACCATGGGTGCATTAGGAAGTCTAGAAATACTTAGTAATCTATCAACTGTAATCCTCAAAGATTCATTTTGTCTTCCTCGAATCTTGACCTCTTGGTTTCAACCCATTAGATCCTTCCAAGCCGGTTTCATCTCTGATGTATATGGGCCCACATCCCCACTTGAGAATTTTTTTTTTTTTTTTTTATCTCCAATCTGTCAGTTATTTGTCTCTTTGTCAGCCACGGTCACTAGATCCTAGGACGGGACTTCAATCTCATTCGATCTCTGTAAGATAAGAAGGGAGGAGTGAGAAGATTAGAGGAAGAGATCTCTCTTTTCATCTTGTTTATTGATGAATCCAAAATGGTAAATATTGAAACCTCTAATGGTATCCATACATGGAATAATAAGAGGGGAGGATCACATTAGAGTGCATCAAGTTTGGATCACTTTCTAGTTTCACAATCACTCTTCTTAGTGGAGATTAGCCTAGACACATCAATTATTCGAAGACAATTATTCCAAGCCACATTTAAATCACTGACCGA
Organism: Pinus taeda; assembly: GCA_000404065.3. Classification (NCBI taxonomy): domain Eukaryota; kingdom Viridiplantae; phylum Streptophyta; class Pinopsida; order Pinales; family Pinaceae; genus Pinus; species Pinus taeda. The sequence goes on along the minus strand of APFE030391120.1, from coordinate 244,353 downwards.
TCACTCTTCACATGGGTTCGTCTTCTTCTCCTAGCAACAAGCCTTTCTGATTCAAGGCTTTCTGGATTCGCCATCCAAACTTCCTTTCCAACATAGAAACTTGGTGGAAAGAGTAAGCATCCATTCTAGGCCATGTAATTTCCACTTTCAACAAAGTTTAAAATATATTAAGCATAAATTAAAGAAATGGAACATTGAGGACTTTAAAAACATCTTCAAAGAGAAGCATAAACTAGAGGAGAATAGGAGGGAGGTTTAGTAGTCTATTATAAAGGAGGGAAGGACAAAATAATTGGGAGCATCTGAAGAAGATCTAAGGCAACAATTAGAGGAGCTGTGTAGGAAGAAATTTTCTACAAGATGAAATCTAGGGTGATGTGCCGTGAAAGACGGAGAACGTAATTCAAAGTTATTTCACAAATCAATGAGAAAAACCACATAAATTGTATAGACAATGAGCACAATCAACATGTGGAGGATCATGAGGATATTGTTTGAGTTCTTTCTCAACATTTTGGTTCTCTTCCTACAGAGCCAATCCCTGATAGGAGAATTGACATACAAAAGGTTACTCAACACATCCCTAAGTTGGTCTCAACTGAACAAAATTGTTTACTTCTCAAAGAAATATCATTCCATGAGGTGGAAGCAGTGGTTATGGGCATTCCTAGATACAAAGTCCCTGGCTCGGATGGCTTCAGAATTGAGTTTTTTCAAGTTTGTTGGGCTCTTTTGGGAAGGGATGTTTGGAAAGTGGTAGAAGATTCATCTTGTTTAGCTTTGTTTGTCTCTACCTTTGATGTCGCCTTCATCTCCTTTATGCCCAAGTCCTTAAAGGGCTCTTCTCTTGCTGATTTTTAACTCATTTCCTTGTGTAATTTCATCTATAAAATTATCTCAAAAACCATTACCAATGGGATCAATATTCTCCTTCCTTCCCTCATATTCCTTGAGCAGGTAGGTTATGTGGAGGGCATGCAAATCCTTGATATCATCATCCTTTCTTAGGAGCATATCCATTCCCTTTACACCTCTAAGCAACCTCGGATGATTTTGAAACTTGACATGTCAAAAGCATTTGATAAGGTTAGCTGGAAATTCATCTATCATACCCTCATGGCCTATGGTTTTCATGAAAAATGGATCTCTTTGGTGATGGCCCTCATTTGTAGCACATTTATTTCCATTTTAGTCATGGATTCTCCCTCCTCTACCTTTACTCCCTAAAGGGCTATAAGGCAAGGAGATGCTATCTCTCTCTAAATCTTCTAATTGGTAGTTGGAGGGCTAGGCCACTCCATCAGGTATGCACTCTCACATAAACATATTAGAGTTCTTCCCATTGGCTCTAATCAACAATGATCTGCATGTCAACAATTTGTATATGAGTTTGGGCTGAAGAGACCCCAGGGTTCTAAGCTAAGGTTTGAGTGCTAAAACCTGGTAGAGATGGTTAAAAACGCCTCATATCTATGGTGTCAAATGTGGACTAACAAATATGCACAAAGCATCCATCTCCTTAGCTGGTTAGAATGTACGAAAGCACTTTTGGATTGCACATATGGAATGCAACGTGACAAAATAAATCTCTAATTCATGATCATTGCTTCTAGGAAGTATGCATTAGTATGAAAACCATGCTATGGAAGGACTCCTAGAATTGGTGGCATAAACTTTCTTCTATGACCAACCTTCATTAAGTCATAACCAATCTTCCTATAAAGTCTCAATTTGATGTTGCCTTGGTTAAATTTAGAAAATTCAAATTTCGACATCAATAGATAACATGGAGGTAGTTAATTGAGGTGAAATGGATCTTGTCACTTATTTAGCTCAATAAATTCTAGTTATAGGGCTTGGAGTTCAGTTATGCATGTGTGATTACTAATTTGTAGCAATCCAATTCAGTTATTTCCAGTTATATTCAGTTAAACTAGTTCTAACCGTTGATAGAACTAGTTGGAGGTCAATTGTGCAGTGGGACAATAGTCTAACTCAGTGATAATCTATTTAACTGACCAATCAACCAAAAAGAACTAGTGCATGAAAAGAATTTGAGTTATCCAACTGTGGAGGAGATTACAAGGTAGTATAACATCGGTTGTAGACTAGTCTTGAGTGTACACGTGTTGCATGCAGTCGGAGGATCAAACTTGCAAATTGCGCAATCAATTGGAGGAAAATTCCTAAAAGGCAGGGGCCTAATTCCTTAGGATTTGTGCAAGGAAATAGGGGATCATGTAGAGGTAGAAATTGACTAAGTTTGGGTTAGAGCTTCTCATTGAGCAAAGATATAGGTTATTCACTTGTAGGTTGTGCTCAGAGCGAGCAAGCAATTATAATACATTCTTTATTCATCTTATTAATGAAATCATGCTTAAGGGGTTTTTACCAGTTGGTTTCCCCTATATAAATGTGTACTTGTGTATGTGATTGATGAATGTTTGTGAATGTTATTCTAAATTGTGAATTAATTTCAGCGGAGCTGTAGAGTATAATTGTGTCTCTTGATTTAGATTAAATTTCTGGAGCAGTTGCAATTATATCACCATATTTCTACATGGCATCAAATCAAGATTCACATTAGAAAAATAATTTAAATTTTTTTTTCTTAGGAGGTTCAAATCTGTAGCTTTAGTGTAGCAGGATCTCTTCAGAGTTGGGAGAATGACCTTCAATGAGATGAGATTAGAGTTTTCCTTCGAAGGAAACCCAAATTTCATTTCATGGAAGGATCACATAAAGGCAGTGCTTGATGACAATGGATTGCTAGAATATGTCGGCAAAAACATTCCAAAACCAAGATCACCTGATGCCTAGAACCTAGCCCAATGGAAGAAAGATGTAGCCAAGGTGAGAAGAATAATATTGGAGGGAGTGAGAGACCACATTGTATCAAATATCCATGGGAAAGAAACTCCTTTCACAATTTAGAAGGCACTAAAAAAGCTATTTGAGAATAACAATGACCATAGAAAATTTTCCCTTAAAGACAAACTTTGAAACATCAAGATGTAGAAGAATGATACTATTCTGCAGTATCTCACTAGATTTACACAAGTTCGGGATGAGCTTGGAGGGGTAGGTGTGAACGTTGTAGAAGATGACTTGGTGAGCCTAGCTCTTCTAGGCCTTCCCAAAAGTTGGCATAGCTACCAGGACTCGACGAATGGGAGGGATAAATTACCAAATTGGGAATGCTTATGGTTTGATTTGGTACAAAGAGAGATCATGTAGAATACTAAAGATAGAATTTCATCCAAGGGATAGGATTAAGAAAATTTTGCATTGGTTGGAAAGGGAAATAAGGGAAAAGGGAAGAAGTATCAAACAAAATCAGAATCTAGCCAAGGGGGAAAGAAGAAATGCTTGTCGAAAATAAAATTCTTCAATTTTCATGAATTCAAGCATTATGTTACAAAGTGTCCACACAAAAGTTCTAGCAAGAAGAACTCAGGAGGAGAAGCAAGCGAAGCTTTGGCTTCATAGTTTGAGCTTGAATCCACCCTTATTGCATGCATGGCCAACACTGTGATGGGGAGTATGTGATACTTGGAATCAGGTGCCCCATTCCATATGACAGGGTGTAGAGACTTTTTCAGTGATCTGGAGGAGAAATATCTCTAGAGGCATATTAAGCTTGGGGATGACAGAAGGTACAATTCTACTGGGATTGGTATAATAACCTCTTCACCTCAAATATGTCATGTTTATGCCAGGCCTGAAGAAGAAACTCATATCTGTAGCAGTTTTGGAAGACCTTGGTTATGATGTTATCTTCAGTAAAGGTAAATCCTTTCTGAGGCACATAACCATTAGACAGGTGAAGCAAATCAGAGTTTGTGTGAAGAACCTGTATAAAATTGATGTTGAAGATTGTGCTACATTAAGAAGTAAGGTTGAGAAAGTGAAGAGTCGCAATTTCAGTGAACTTTGGTACAGTAGATTGGGCCATTTGAATCATGGTGGCTTAAATATTATGCAATAGATAACCATTGGCTGCCCTAAAGGATCGCTTAAGCAACAATATGTTTACAAAGGTTGTATCTTGGGGAAGTATGTAAAATATACATTCCATGATTGAGATAGAAAAGCACATGCAGTCTTGGAAAGAGTCCACTTTGATGTTTGTGGACCCTTCTCGAAAATATTTACTTCCAGACATAAATACTATGTTATTTTTATTAATTATTTCTCAAGAAAGTGCTAGATCTTCTTCATGCAAAAGAAGGATGAGACATTCTCAAAGTTTGTAGAATTCAAGGCACTAGTTGAGAAAGAAACTGACAAGAAGGTGAAGGCTCAGGTGTGACAATGCAGGTGATTATTTTTTGTATGAATTGAAGGAATTTTGTGCTAAAGAAGGAATTAAAAGAGAACTGAAAACCCCCTACAACCAACAACAAAATGGGGTAGCTGAGAGAAAGAACTATATCATTGTTGGAATTGCTAGAGCTATGCTACACGAACAAGGTCTACCATTGCATTTGTTGTCATAGGCATGTAACGCAACAATCTACTTGTAGAACCAAAGTCCTCATCGGATTCTTGGTATGATTATACCGGAGGAATCCTTCTTGGGGAGAAAGTCGGATATGTCTCATTTGAGAAATTTTCAATCCTCTGTTTATTGTCGTGTCTCCAAAGGTTCAAGGAAGAAAATTGAGTCGACAACATAATTGGGAGTTTTTGTGGGTTACACTGAAATTCCTCACAATTACCGGGTGTACTTACCTTCCCTCAAAATGACAATTGTGTGAAGGGATGTAAAGTTTGATGAGGAAAATGTGATACATTGCTCTCCTAAGAGGGAGCTTCAAATCCCACCAGAGGAGGATCTTTTAGTTCCAAAGGAAGAGCCTTAGGAGAAGAATCAGGAAGTTGTGGATTAGCCACAAATGGAGGATCATAGAGGAGGTAGAGGGGAGACATCCAATCAAGCAGAACCATCTAGAGAAGGTAGAAAAAGAACCAGGAAAGATGATAGATTCGTACATGACGCGAGAGAGAATGTGGGAGCTCCTTCAAATTTGTGTAGGCAAAGGAGGTCACCTAAGAGGTATACTGGGTACATGGCTCTAGTGACTGAGCTTATAGAGGATGAGCCATCCTCTTTTGAGGAAGTAATTGAGAAATTAGTTTTGGTTTGTTGAAAATAGCAACAAGAAATGTTAAAAATAACATCAAGAAAAATACTAATTTAATTCTTTCTTGAATTAAATTGGGAATAAAATTGTAATTCCACATCTCATGACAACTTTTAATAGTTAACTAAATTAAGTTGACTTAATTAGCTCAGTTAATTTGAGTTGAGGGCCCAACTAGAGTCATGTAGAGTGTCTCCTACAATTAGGAGCACTAGTTGAGTTTCTTTTGAGTTCTAATTATTTAATTCAGTCCAACTAAGTTAAAGTTAGTTAAACTAGTTCCAACTGATGGAGGAATTAGTGGGAGGTCCACTAGTGGGGTGTAGCCTATTGTAGTGGGGTGTAACCTACATTAATGGGGTGTAACCCGCCGTAGTGGGGTGTAACCCACTGTAGACAACTTGGAGGTAGTTAACTGAGGTGACATGGCTCTTGTAAATTCAAAATAGAGGGCTTGGAGTTTAGTTATGCCTGTGTGATTGCTAAATTGTAGCAATTTAGTTCATTTATTTCTAGTTGTATTCAATTAAACTAGTTATAACTATTGATAGAACTAGTTGGAGGTCAGTTGTGTAGTGGGCCAACAATCTAACTTAGTAATAATATAGTTAACTGACAAATCAATGAAAAATAGCTAACGCATGCAGATAATTCGAGTTCCCCAACTGTGGTGGAGATTCCAAGGTAGTGTAACATCAATTGTATAAATTCAAATTAGAGGGCTTGGAGTTCAATTATGCTCGTGTGATTGCTAAATTGTAGAAATTTAGTTCATTTATTTCCAGTTGTATTCAGTTAAACTAGTTATAACTATTGATAGAACTAGTTGGAGGTCAGTTGTGTAGTGGGACAACGATCTAAGTCAGTAATAATATAGTTAACTAATAAATCAACCAAAAATAGCTAATGCATGCAAATAATTTGAATTCCCCAACTGTGGTGGAGATTCCAAGGCAGCGTAACATCAATTGTAGGCTAGTCTCGAGTGTATAGTTGTTGTGTGCAGTCAGGGGATCAATCTTGGCAATTACGCAATCAATTAGAGGAAAATTCCTAAACAATAGGGGCCTAATTCCTCAGGATTTGCACAAGGAAATAGGGGCTCAAGAAAAGGCATAAATTGTCTAATTTTGGTAAGTTCTTCTCATTGAACAGAGAGATTGGTTATTCACTTGCATGTTATTCTCAAAGCAGGAAAGCAATGGTAATACATTCTTTATTCATCTGATTAATGCAAGTAGGCTTAAAGGGTTTTTACCACTTGGTTTCCCCTAGGTAAATCTGTGTACTTGTGTATCTGATTGATGCATGCTTGCGAATGTTGTTCTAAAATGTGAATTTATTTCCGTGGAGTAGTAGAGTAGAATTATGTCTCTCGATTTAGATTAAATTTTTTGAGCAGTTGCAATTCTATCACCATATTTCTACAATTCAGGATCATTGCTTCTCGGAAGTACACAATGGTACGACAACCCTCATTAGAGGAAATTTCAACTCAAAAATAGCCACCTAAGAAAAATTAAGAAATTAATAAAATAATGCCATGTAGACACTTTTTTAATATATCATTTTATTATTTTACTTTTATCAAAATTACCCAAATAAATATGACGTTGATCAAAATAACAACATATATAATTTATCTTTAAATTAATTTATTAGCACAAAATTTATAAAATTTAAATTAAAAAAAAAACAAATTTTAAATTTAATTAAAATTAAAATTAAATTTAAAGTACCTAAATTTAAATTTAAAAAAATAAATTTAAAATTTAAATTAGTTACACGTCATTAAAATTAAATAGCCATATATATTATATTTAAATTAATTTATTAGCACAAGATTTTAATAAAATTTACACTAAAAAAGTGAATTTAAAGATTAAATTAACCAAATAAATGCACTATTTTCAAATAATAATATATATATTTTATATTTAAATTAATTTGTTTACACAAGATTTAAGGAAATTTAAATTAAAAATGTAAATTTAAAATTGAAATTAGTTATATGTCATTAAAAATATTATTGATACTATAACTTTTATAGAATAAGATAATAATCTTATTTTTAATATTTAATGTAGTTTTGGGTCACTTGGAAATATTGACGCTTAAGAAAGGTAAATTATATCAATAAAAGAATTGCCAGTGCCTAATCACACCTATATCTCTTTTGAAATTTAAAGGATTTTGATTGGATTACATATTATGACATGGAAATTCAATGTTAACCTTTTAAAATCAAATTTCCTCTAATGACTCTTGAAGGACTCCTAGAATTAGTGGCCTAAAATTTCTTATATGGCCAACCTTCATCAAATCAAAGACAATCTTCATCAAAGAGGGATTTTGTTGGTTTCCCACTACTGGGACTCCCATTTTTCTAATTCACCTTTGTGCCCATGGAAAATCCAAGTACCAAATTATGCCAATATTCGCGTGGAGGATCAACAACTCTTAACGTCTATCATGGCCACTCACAATATAGCAATGAAAATTGATAATGATGTTTTAAAATGGGGTTATGGTGCATCATGGGATTTCAATATCAAGGGAGCTTGCAGAATTTTGATACAACAATAGCTGATTGAACTAAATCAAGCCTAGAAACACCTTTGGAAGTTAAATCACTAGCCTAAAATTACTCTATTCCTCCGGATACTCTTAAAAAACAAAACTCTTACTTGGGATAAGCTTCAAAAGCATGGATTCCTAGGTCCTTCTATTTGAAAAATGTGCCTTTCTCAAGCGAATGATCACAACCATCTGTTTCTCACCTACTCCTTCTCCTCTTCTCCTTGGAAGTGCTTGGCGTCCTTCTTTAGCAGATCCAACTTTGTGCCTCATTCCATCATTTCCTCCCTAGAAAATTGGAATGAATCCACATTTCATAGTCCCATTCTCAATCGAGCTTGGCTCTTGATCGTGGGATTCATAACCTGGAACATTTGGAAAGAGAGGAACTATCGAATTTTCAATAACAACTCATCTCCATTGGAAGAGGTTTGGCATATTATCCTCCCCCAACTTGAATATGCCATCACATCTATGAAATGGGATTCTCAGGACTTGGAGTTCTCTCTTAATGAGCAATTTTTTTTTCCTTCTTGGTATCAATCCTCACAATTCTCTTTCCCTTGGTCCATCTTTCTCTGCTTGACCTATTAGCCCCTCGACCTGGTCCCCCCCTCCCCCAAAATTCATAAATGTAACAACCTTGGTGAAAATTCCATGTAATAGAAGTTAATAAAGGAAAAGTAATAACCACGGTTATGGGACATGTATTCCAAGCTGAGTGTTGGGGAAAACATCCTAGTGTGGGCGTTCATTTGGTTTATTATGGCTAAGGAAATTGGAAAAGGCAGTGGAAAAGGCTTTGGAAAGGCATGAGGCATTAATTGACATTTATTTATGAAATAAATTGAAATTAGGAGAAATGAAAGGTGAAAGTTCACAAGTTGCATGTGAGGAGGAAAATGAAGGAAAATAATCGAAAATTAAAGAAAATAGAGGCCTCATTAATCAAAAGGCTTTTGAGGATCAGTTGGTACTTATTTTCGGTTCAGTTTTGGAGCTCTCTCTCAATTATCCGTCTTTCACACTCTTGGAAAGTTAGAGTTTTCTTGGAGCACTCTAGCATTGGATCAAGAAAAGAAAATATGGAAAAGGAATGTAAGGATCAAGAAAGGAAGAGCAGGATCAAGCAATTACAACAAGATTATTTTGAAGTATCGATTTGCATGTGTGATTTCTTTGCTAGATTTGGCATGCATGGTTAGACATGTGTGTTCTTTGTTCTCTTGTTGTCATTGGCATGGGTTTTTCCAGGTGTGGTAGTGTTCTTCAGTCTTGCGTTTCCATTTACATATGGCCATGGTGTGATGGGGTTCTGATGTTTTTTTTGAGCTGGATCACTGGATGGATTTGAAACTGAGTGAGTTGGTCTCTGAAAAAAGAACACATGGCCTAGTGATCCCTGAATTAGATCGTAGATTGTGGTAAATCCTTGGCTTGGTAACACTTGAACTAGATTATGTGTTGCGGTAAAGCCAAATTTTGTATTAGCTCAGTGGGCATAGGAATCCTAAATTGATGAATGGCGAGATATATGGTAAAGCATATAGGTGGTTTCCCTCAATCAGAACTAGGAATCCCTTGGCCAGTAAATGGAAGCATATGTGGTAAGGGCTAGAGGGTGGAGTTTCAATTAGGGCCTAGTGATCCGGTGTGGATTGCAGTGAAGCATAGATATTAGGAGACAGGCAAATTCCTCATGGTGTTGGTGGAGAAATATGATGGAATCCATGCTTCTTTAGGGCCTAATGATCTGGTAGGGATTGCGATATACCCTGGTCCTATTGATGAGGGTGAAGTGGTGTAGCCTCGGGAATCCCTAGTTAATTTTTTGTTATGAGTCCCACATTCATGCTTGGAATATGACACGTGGGTGATTGGTTGAAGGAAAGATTTGGTTCAACCAATATATGGTTGGGTGGTTTGTGGAAGTCCCATACCTAGTTGGATTATGCATTCATTAATAAGAGTTCCTTCTCCTTGGTATTTCATGTGTAAATGTACTGTTCTATATGTGGATTTCATGGTTGTGGTATCCTTTTTATTTCTGTTGTTTATATGCTAGTTATGAGTATGTTTGATGACAATGATGATGTATGGATCTCATCATGTTTTGATTTGTAAATGAATGAAAAATTAATATATGACCTAATAGCTGATATTGCAACTAATGCGATAAGGAATAAATGATTCTTAGCGATTCAAAGATAAGTACAAGACCCCTATGCTCATATCTGTTGTTATGACTTGTAGAATGCATATTTGTGACATGTTTGATGAAATGCTTGTCATGGCTAGTAGGGATTAGTTCAAGTGGTTGTTCAAGTATTTGCATTAGTATCATTGTTACAATGTTATTTTTAATTTATGGAAGTTTCATGGAGTTCTGGGTAGTGGCCTGAGTCCTAGCCCTAAAAAAGTGGCACAAAATTCAGGGATACAGACTCAGAACTAGTTGAAAAAGACTGCAGTCACTTGCAGGCCCTTGCCATGAGAGTGACTAGAGGGTCCCAGTCACATGCATTCCCATGTGATGGGAGTGACTGAGGTTCTAGGGCAGTGAAATGTCCAGTTGTCTAAGGGGTTGGCTACCCAGGAAGGTTGGTTGGCTTCTAGAGGTTTTGTAGCATGTGTGGAAGGACAAGTTGGTTTTGTTTTGCTGGTTCCACTTCCTTAACTATACATGGTGAGTTGAATAAGATCATAGTATCCTCTCGTCACATTATTAACCCAGCGGACTAGTTAACTTTTGTAAATGTGGGAGGAGGGTGTTACAATAAAGCTCAATTTTGATGGGCATCACAAGGCAATCTAGTGACAACTAGTTATGGCGGAGTCTTCAAAGACAGTTTAGGACAAATTCTTAACATTTTTGTAGGAAAACTTGGACTCACTACCAACAATGAAGTAGAGCTCTAGGGACTTAAGCATGGACTGATCATTTCTTTAAGCCACAATTATCATCACTACTATTGAAGGGGTATCATTTCTTATTGTATCCATACTAAAGAAGCTTCAATGTAGATCACCTCTCTCCAAAATCTCAGGCAATTGGCATATTGAATCTCACATCTTCAAATTTGCTTCTTTGCTTAAATGCATTCAAGCCCCTGTTCTCTCATGTTCAATTCTCTGGAAAAAAAACTATTATGTTTTCTAGATGATTATTCGTTGGATTCAGAAGGTTCCTCATTGGATGAAATATGGTCTCAAGCAGTTCTAGTTTAGCTAAAAAATGTTTTTCTCTCCATCACACAACATGATTACTCCCCCACAGAAGGTGAATGATCCTATTGCTTGTCACAATTATGAATATGACATCTGACATTTCCCATTATGCCCAAACACATTGGTTTAAATGTTTGTTGGCTTGATTTGGGCTAACCCAAGTTCGATCTATACTCCAAACGAACAAAACCCTCTATTGTAGCAGCTACAACCACCCTCCAAAATTTTTCCTTAGCTTCATTTTGGAGCCTCCCTGCCATTTATCCTTAGCAGCATGTCCTACACTGACAAGTACATGAGCTTCAACTGAGTTTTAGTGGCTTTCCAGCTTGTGCATGTCAACCTGTTTTTCCCCCACTAGCAAGCTGACATTTTGGACTTAGGAAAATCTATGGCTGATATGTTCCCTCTAAAAATTGCACAATTCTGGAGGGGAAGAAACCTTCCCTCCAGAAATTGCGATCCTGCTGGGCTCCAGAATTGCGTAATCTAGCCAGGTAGCCCTCCCTTAGGAAATTGCGCAATCTAGCCCGACACCGGGCCTCAGCCCAGAAATTGTGAAATTATTGGAGGGAGTGATGTACTGACCCTAGAAATTGCACATTTCTTAAGGGACAACCAACCTTTACTACGCAAATCCCTTTCCCAGGCTTGCAGACTGCTGCATGTGCCTTCAGGTTGACTGGTTCCCTCTGGGGCTCAGCAATCTTGATTTACATGCATGGGATACTTTTCCTGAAATAGAAAAAGGAAACATGCAAAAAGCATCCCTAGATTTTAGGGATCTATTTTTAGCAGCTAAAGGTTACATGCAAAGATCGTTTTAGAAACTTCCCTCTAAGTGTTGCTTTTTCCTAGATTTGTGGCATGCACGTCATAAGCCTCAAACACATTTATTTGACACTACAGAGCTCATTCCTCACATCGATCTTCGAGCTCTGACATCCCACATCGCATCTAGGATTCTTTGGCACATTCAACTTAGCTTTTTCTGGGTAAGATTTCTTTTTATGTCATTTGCGACTTTTCTATCTCTTTTTGTATTTTGCTCTGTATGAATGTTGTTTGCTTGGTTTTGTTGAATGCGTGCTATTGTTTTAATGCATGTGAGCTTGTAGAAGCACTATTTCAAGTTTTTCATTGCATCTCTCTGATGTCGCATGCATGACATTGTTTCTGCATCGACGGTCGCTGTTGTGGCGACTCACTTCACACACATGCTTGTTTCCCATTTTCTAAATATTGCACTCAATGTTTGCATGCATGATCATTCACTCTTGTTTACACTTAGCTTCACCATGCATTCATAACTTCTTCATGTTTTTTGTTGTCCGCTAGCAAGTCTAGGAAGCCTTGGCCTAGACCTTGCCTTGTTCGGACAACAATGCAAATTTCTAGAAGTGAAGGTTATGCCTTCCCTCCAGAAAATGTGCAAATCTGGCCAACACTGATCTCTAAGCTTGCATTGTGCAATTCTACGAGGTAGCGCCTATCTGGCTCCAAAAACTCCACAATACAGTTTTTTGGGTTTACAAGTCATTGCTGACTGAAACTGTGCATTGCGCAATTTCAGTCCACCATAGGCTAAGCTGGATTATGCATTACGTAGTTCTAGCAGTTTGTCAGCCTCCTAATAGCCCGGACTGTGCCTTGCGCATATTTTGTAGTCAGTCTCCCAACCTCCCAGTGAAATTTGCGCAATCTTCCTAGTCAGTCACCCAGATATGTTGCATGAGAGTCCTCAAATTTGTTTTGGTTTTCAACTGACATATTGCTTTCCATGAGTGTTGCTACGAATCTAGGTATCGCAAGTGTTCATCTGTCTCTCAGCAGTACTGGTACAATGGCCTCCAAGAGAGAAGGGTCAAAGGACACTGTTGGAAGTGCAACTGGAGATGCAACTGAACAAGTGTGTATGAGCTTGCCCATTTACGAAGACACCAAGTTGTTCATAGACAGAGACATCAAGATGAAATGGCAAGATATCAATGAAACATTCTCAGGCACATTTGAGGAAGATATGGAAGACTGCAAGGTCTATGTCAACATCCACAAGTATGGCTTGTCCCAGATTGCATGTAGGTATCCCGCCTTTCCATGCGTGGACATGATCCACTGGATTGTATCGCACACTGATCCTGAGACGATGAAGTTGAGCAGTGTCAGTGGGACAAAGCTTGCTACCTTTAGGGTGAAGGAATTTCAACAAATGTATCACTTGTCACAACTAGTGATTACAATGGAGAAAACCTTCAACAAATCTATCAGTAGTGCAAACTCCAGAGATATCTTGAACAACTAGGTAAAAGAGCCAACAAAGTTTAGGAAAACACCCAGCTTAGTTTACAAGACAAAGATATTGCGGAAGGCATATCAGTACTTGGTCATCTTTTCATGCCACTTGTACGACCAAGAGAGCACAGAGACATTCCCACAGAGCTGTGTGATTGCGTTGGACCAACTAGCCAGCGAAGGAAGGCCATGCAACTGGTCCGACATGTTGGCTCGCAGGTTGAAGGAACATGTGGTAGAAGCCTGACATCCACCCAAAGGTCAGCAAGTGGAGATATACGTGTCTGCATACATACTGGATGAAATATGTGCCTGTCAGTAGTTCCCAAGTTTAAGTTGGGCGTGGACACCTTCAGAAACCTCTATGCACACTTACTACAGATTATTTTCTGAATGAAGCTTCCGTAGAGTTATCACATAGTTGTTAGACCACTTTGTCACCTTGGTGCCCAAAATGATATTTTAGTAAGATGCACCTTGCTTGTCGCAGGCAGTAATGGAGGCATTGATCGACATAGAAGATTGGTATGCCTCACCCCTTGGTACCTTCTTACAGATGTATAGCGTGAAGAAATCTCCAAATGTTTTACCGAAGTTTTCCATGGACAGGCTCGTCATGCAAGAAGTTTCGTATCACATCTCGACAGGGTTGTCAGCTAGACTGCACAGGAAGAAGAAGGCACCTTGGCCCACTCTTCCTTTGTGAATTGGGTTGAACGAGATACAAAATCTCAAGCATGCTGAGGCCGAAATGGAGGAGTTCAAGAGATTCACCTTCGGCATGAGAAGTTTCAATCCATATGACCCACATTGCTTGGTAAAAGGCCACTGTGCAGGAGCGAAATTTCCTTGGATCCATGTGGCGTGTCATTGGCATGAGGAGGACCCATGGAGATATTGTTATAGCTTCTCCAGGCTCAATGAACTAGTCAACATAGTTGTGGAATGGTTAGCAAAGCAGAGGGAAGCAACATCTCAGAGAGCGCCATCATCAGCAGTGGCAGAGTGTAGCAGACCTACGCATGACAAAGGAAAGAGAAAGGTTGTTGACATCGCAGAGGCAAAACAAAGCTGCAAGTTCAAAGCATATTCACTCATGATGAAATCAACTTTTAGATTGAGGCTAAGAAGTGACACCACGACATGAGGAATGCAGAAAGGAAAAGAGAGAAACAAAGGATGGAGGAAACAAAAAAGGAGTTGCAAGAGTTGAAGCAGCACATCCGAGAAGAACAGGAGCTGCGCAAAAGAGAGAAGGAAGTGTAGTAGGGTAAGACACAACAGGAGGAAAAACATGCACAAATTGATGAAACTATGCCCATACAGGTTCTAGACTCATCCAAGTAGTTGAAACAGAGCAGATAGGGTGAGTAGTCACAGGAGAAAGACTTAGCTCATGAGATTGAACATATGGTAGAATAGATGGACATAGATAGGGTATAGACAAAGTTAGAAAATGATATTGACCTCATGCCTTGTAACTAAGAGGTCGTCCCACTGACTTCACCATGTCTAGAAGCAGAGAAAGTCCCAAGCGATCAAGGAGACACAAAGATCCTTGAAGACAATCTGGAGGCAGAGATGCACAACAGATATTTCGACGAGTCACAACACAAGGTTGTGTAGTCAAGTAGAGTGCCTACTCCGGATGTCCACATATCTCCCACGAAGTTTGAAGAATGAGTGATCATATCTGATGTGTGCAAGCATATAACAACATTGGTTGGTGCTACCAGAGCATATGATGAAGTCACCAGCTCGAGTGTTTGATTCTTGATAGCAGAGAATGAGCGAATGGCTAAAGAATTACAAGAAGCCAAGCAGGGAGGAGAATAGATTACACCATCTGCTCGAGCAGAGCTGAGGAGAGTGATCTTAGATGAAGTATCATCTCTCGAAGTAGTCATGCAGATGTTGTATTCCAGATTTAGCACCATGCATAAGTCAATTGTCCATCTCAACGGTTGGAAGCAGTATTGTGCCAGCAGAGCACACATCTTGTCAAATTTTCACACTACTGTTGATTGCATGTAAACATGGACAATGAGGTATAAAGGAACCCCATTGCACTTGCTAAAGATGATGAAGCCCAATGCGGTAGAGTTGAAGGCACGCATTTGAAGTCAGATCCGGAACTATGAGGAACTGCTATAACTCATCACCAGGTTGTTGGCTTCAAATGCACGGGTGTTCAGAAGCATAGATGTCACTATTCACATGCATGCGGTCTCATCTATTGGCACACACCGAGGCGAAGCTGGACATGTACTTTGATGAGTTGATGCGCATAACCACCAGTGCAGACTTGGAGATCAATGGCAACACTATGCATCATTATGTTGCTGGTCTGGTTGGAAAGATGTGCCAAATTAGTGTACCCAAAAGCAACAGAGGTGAGAGTTTGCTTTCAGTAGGATGTCACCATTGAGCATGCAGACACCATCATAGACTACCAAGCTTGGCATCAGTTTTCCATCGTCGATCATCATGAGGATGTCGAAGAGTTGGTCTTCCATAACTGTCCGAGCCTTAGTAGTGTCTTACATGGCTTGCTCAAGCCTATTTTGTCTCACATGGGTACATGTGAAAATTGTAATGTAACATCTTGTAAAAGTGAAAGACCAAGTGTCAATAGTAGAATGTAACAGTCATGTAGTAGTTGAAGAGTCATGAGGGTAGGTGAAGAGTCACAAAGGGGAATGTCAAGGGTCAGTCCACCCTTTTCTATTTATAGAACCTAATAACTCATTGTAGAGGCTTTTGGGAGCCAATCTTCCTATAGGTGTATCTTAGAGAAATCTTGGAGTGTATTGTAATGAGCCTCGGCTTCTCCACAGTGCAAAGCTAGTATATCTCTTTGGAGGAGTAAGCAACAGTGACTGTAATGTTCCATTGTCGGAACTAGTAGTTGGACATGGATTTATGTATGATTGGAAATTTCACTTTCTTAATATAACAGAGCCAACACTTTTCATGCATATGTTGTTATTGTATTTCAACTGTCTTGGTTACTTTAATGATATATGTATTTGTTTGCTTACGCATGTATGTATGGACTTTTCTATATATGTATGTATGAATATTATTGAGATGTGTTATTGGTTTAACCATCACTTTGGATCATTATTTCACCTACCTTCCGTCTTGTGATGTATCTTTGCTCGTGTGTTCCCTTCCAAGCCGCGTGTTTCCATAGGTTTCCAAGCGGTACACTCATTCCACTTTTCGTGTGTTTGAACCCTTCATGCACCTTCCTTGGCTTGTTGCGCTAGTCACACCCTTGCTACCAACAAGGACATCCTACTTGCCTTTGTGCACAACCATAGTCAAGGTGATACCATTGGCCCACTGTTGGGACTCCTAAACCAAATGGTCTGAGGTCTAGTTGGGACTTCTTACCGGGGAGATCTCCTGACACGTTGGTGGGTCCAACACTGTCAACATTTATGGTGCTAGAAGCAGGGCAAGATGACAAGATGAGTCCTCATATCATGTTTTGAATCCTCACATATCTATCATGGATATCATTAGATTCCTCCCTCCATGATGTCTGTCTAATGCTGAACTTGTTGACATCACAAGGGATTTTTATGATCTCTTGTCAGAATTCACGTACAATGGTGAAGGCGAAGTGGATTGGACTGAGTACTTACATGAATTCCTTGCATTCTTTGAGGATGTAGACGAGTTCTATAAAGAGGAGGTCGTCTTGCTGCTTTCACACACACTTCGTGAATCCCCACAACAATGGTGCCACAACCTACCTCACGGTTGTGTGCACTCACTTGAGCAGTTCTATGATCTAATTGAATCTACTTTCTGTAATTTTGATCCTGAACCTCTTGACAAGAAACTATTGAAACAACAGAAGAATCGACATGAATAACCTATGGAATTTTGGTAGTGCTTCCATGTAATTCAGTTTGAAGCTTCGAAAAACCAGATGAAATTCCAATATCTTTGGGACATATTCAAATATTATCTTCACAAGTTACTCGATCCCAAGATGAATTTGAAGTTCAAACCCCTTTCAACATACTTCAGTGATGGAATTGTGTAATCACAAGTGGACACAGTTGCTGTCATAGGCGACTATCCACCTTCCCCTTGTCAAACAACTTCACCACTGCAGAGTTATGTGGTAGAACATGCACACATGTCTATTCAACTGTCATATCCTCCTAACTTCACTTCTCTCAATTTTCACACAGATTTGGTTGCAAAGCCCATGGGTTGTCACATGCATTTGTTACCTCAGCCTCTGTCTTTGCATTTCGCTGATCCTCTGGATTGCACTGTCTTGTGTTCTTTCGTTCTAGACTCTACACCTGTTGTGAACGAGGATCAATCCATTGATGGAGTTGGTGTTGCACAACCAACCTGTGCTATCATTCATGATGAGTATGACTGGGAACCTGAGCATCAACCCATGACGAAGGATGAGCTCCCTCTGTCCACGCCTCCTCCACTTTTTCCTGACATCTTTGGTGATTCTGCTATCCTTGATTTTCCTTGTGTAAATCCTTCCATGGATGCACCAACCGATGATCATTCGCAGAACACACTTGATGTCAGTTCATCATTTGACAGTGGAGAGGACAAATTATTCATTGAAAATCCACTTGATTTTTCATCTTCTTTTTCAGAAACGCAAAGGATGAACATTATTCCTTCTCATCTACCCCTCTGTTTGATTTATCTGATCATGAAGATGCCAATGAAATCATCGATTTTTTTGATAGTAGATGTTGTGATCTATTTACTCATGTATTCGATCATGATGATGATTCTATCACTATTTATTTTTAAAGCCACCTATTTATGATGATCTATCTGTCGAGGAAGACAAAACCCTGTAGACTATCGAGGTACTTCAACTCGAGATGAAGGTTATGTTAAGCCCTCGCTGTCGTGAGGTTGGTTTCACTTTCGATCAATAAATTATTGAGACACCCAGGGCTCCTCATCACTCATTAGTATTCATTGAAGTTCAATCCCGCAAACAGGTTTCGCTTCCTCCACTCGAACTACATGATCCCATCGCTCATGCATTGGAGAATCTTACATAGCAAGCACACGTGCATGATGCAAGTTGTCTATGTTTATCGTGTTTGCTTGCATGTCATAGTCAAGAGAGTGCATATGCTAAACATCTACACGAAGTGTAGCACAACACCATGGTAAGTCCGCAAAATGCATGTCATGCTCTTTCACCTATTTCTTTTTTGTGGATACATTTAAACTTGGAGTGTGTTGTCTTCATTGTTATATCTTTCATGTTTGTTGGTTCGCATAATTGTGTTATTCACAAACCATGCCTTCACCAGCATGGGTCAACCAATGTGTCGGTGACTGCATTCGAAATATCACTTCACGTGATTAGGCCCATGCACCGTCAGTTTGAGAGTAGGGGTAGCGTTTGCTTCTTGTCTTGTTTGCTTGCATGCATGTTTGATTCTTACTTTTTGTCTTTGTTTTCTTTCTTTCTCATTTAATTACTCTCTTTTATTTCGCACTTTGCTTCTACTCATCGCTCTTTTTGTTATTTGTTTGTTTGTTATGTTCATAGGTTAGTTTCACATGAAGCTGTGTGCAACTGTTGAAATAAGAAAAGGTAAAGTGCAAGAGGACTTGTGCAGTTATCAATACTTGGTTATCTATCATCTTGTCTTTGTATGTAGAACTTGTTGTGTTCAGTCCATGATGCACCAATGGAAAATACGTTCTGTTCGAAGTGAACCTTTATGAAAGCATAATGTTTGTGTGCTAACTAGTATCACCTACTCTAGTCGGTTGTTTTGGGTTAACCCTTGTCAGCTCTGTCAAGTAGAGTAAGGTGAGGGGGAAAACCTTAACAATTATGTCAGAGGTATATAAAAAATACTTCTCTGAAGGAAAAACCTTTTATGCTCTCAATAAGTCGGGATCCCTCTTCCACCTCTGAAATGAATAAGTGTTGTGCACAGTTATGAAAATGAAAAATAAAAAAAATGAAAATGTGAAAATTTTGAAAAATGAAAGATGAATAGAGTGAAAGAAGAGAAATTATTCCTGCGCAGAGAGGTGATGAAAGTAACTTTGTCAGGGTAATGACCAAGCTCGCTGGTAGCAGAGCGATACTTGTGTTCCTGTGTGACTCTACCGGGTTACTGTCCACGCCTGCTGGTAGTGGAGCAACACCAGAGATGAAACTCAAACTCTGACTATCATATTGCTTGTGCACCAATATACCCTCATCCCGATCGAAACAACTGTGTTGACTTGGCTTGGAATGTGTGCCAATTGACCAAGAGCATGGTAGGTGCTACATATTTCAATCAAGCTAGTGTGGGAGTCAAGATGATCAGAGAGCTGAACAATACTCCCAGAGGTGTTAGATTTGCTTTTCACAGAACAAGGCCCATTTAGAAAGCTAGAGTTCTACCAGTGTGTCACCAAGTGTTGTAGCGACTACAACCACCCTCCAAAATTTTTACATAGCTTTGTTTTGGAGCCTCCTTACCAATCATTATTAGCAGCATGTCTTACACTGACAAGTACATTAGCTTCAATGGCGTTTTAGTGGCTTTCCATCCTGTGCATGTCAACCTGTTTGTCCCCCACCCATAGGCCAACATTCCAGACTTAGGCAAATCTTTGGCTGAGATGTTCCCTCTGAAAATTGCACAATTCTGGAGGGGAACCAACCTTCCCTCCAGAAATTGCGCAATCCTACAGGGTTCCAAAATTGTGCAAATCCAATCAGACAACCTTCTCTTAGCAAATTGTGCAATCTAGCTCAACACTGGACTTCAGCCCAAAAATTGTGCAATTCTAGGAAGCAATGACATGCTGACCCTAGAAATTGAACAATTCCTGAGGGACAACTAGCCTTGCTCATCCCAAAAATGCACAAATCCATTTCCAAGGCTTGCGTATTGCTTCATGTAATTTCAGGTCGACTGGTTCCCTCCGAGACTGAGCAATCCTGATTTGCATGCATGGGATGCTTTTCCTGAAATAACAAAAGGTAGCATGCAAAACATCCCTAGATTTTAGGGATCTATTTTTAGCAGCTAGAGGTTACATGCAAAGATCATTTTAGAAACTTCCATCCATGTGTCGCTTTTTCCTAGATTTGTGGCATGCACGTCATAAGCCTCAAACTTATTTATTTGATGTTGCAGAGCTAATTCCTCACATCGAACTTGGAGCTCTTACATCCCACATCGCATCTAGGAGTCTTCGACACATACAACTTAGCTTTTTCAGGTAAGTTTGCTTTTCATGTCATTTGCTGCTTTTTTTTTCACTTTTTGTATTTCGATTTGTATGAATGTTGTTTTCTTGGTTTTGTTGAACACCTATTGTTGTTTTAAATCATGTTAGCCTGTAGAAGAACTATTTCAAGTTTTTCATTGCATCTCATTGATATCACATGCATGCCATTATTTCTGCACTGATGGTCGTCATTGCGGCGGCTCACTTCACACACATGCTTGTTTTCCCGTTTTCTGAATCTTGGACTCACTATTTGCATGCATGATCATTCACTCTTGTTTACACTTAGCTTCGCCATGCATTTAGAACTTCTTCATGTTTTCATTTTCCCGTTGGAAGGTCTGGGCTGCCTTGCCTGGACAACAATGCACATTTATGGAAGTGAAGACTCTGCCTTCCCTCCATAAACTATGCAAATTTGGTCAGTACTGAAATCCAAGCTTGCATTGTGCAATTTTGGGAGGTAGTGCCCGACTAGCCCCAAAAACTGCATAATACAGTTTGCTAGGTTTGCATGTCATTGCTAACTGAAACTGCACATCCTTTGCAGGCTAGGCTGGACTATACATTGCTCAGTTCCAATAGTCAGTCAGCCACCTGATAGCCCAAACTGGGCCTTGCGCAATTTTGGCGGTCAGTCTCCCAATCTCCTAGTGAAAATTGCACAATCTTCCTATATAGTCACCCAGGTATGTTGCATGGAAATCCTCAAATTTGTTTTGGTTTCCAACTCACAGATTGCTTGCCATGAGTGTTGCTATGACTCCAGGTATAGCTGGTGTTTGTCTGCCTCTCAACAGTATAGGTACAATGGCCTCCAAGAGAGTAGGGTCAAAGGACATCGTTGGAAGTGAAACTAGAGATGTAGTTGAACAAGTGTCTATGAGCTTGCCCATTTACGAAGACACTAAGCTGTTCATAGATAGAGACATCAAGATGAAATGATAAGACATCTATGACACATTCTTAGGCACATTTGAGGAATATTTGGAAGACCGCGAGGTCTATGTCAACATCCACAAGTCTGGCTTGTACCAGATTGCAAGCAGCTATCCTGCGTTTCCATGTGTGAACATGATCCACTAGATTGTCTCGTACACTGATCCTGAGATGATGACATCAAGCAGTGTCAGCGGGACAAAGCTTGCTACCATCAGGGCAAAGGAATTTCAGAAAATGTATCAATTGTAACAACTGGTGATTACAATGGAGAAACCCTGCAGCGAACCTAGCATCAACTCAAACTCCAGGGATATCTTGAAGACATGGGTGAAAGAGCCAGCCAAGTTCAGGACAACACCCAACCTAGTTTACAAGACAAAGATACTGCGGAAGGCATATTAGTACTTGGTCATCTTTGCATGCCACTTGTATAGCCAAGAGAGAACAGAGACCTTCTTGCAGAGCTAGGTGATTGCGTTGGACCAACTGGACAACGAAGAAAGGCCATGAAACTAGTCTGACATGTTGTCTCTCAGGTTGAAGGAACAAGTGATAGAATCCCGACATTCGCCCAAAGGTCAGTAAGCAGAGATATACATGTCTGCATACATACTAGTTGTAATTTTCACCAGTGAGCAGTTGCCAGGTTTAAGTTGGGCATGGAAACCTTTAGAAACCTCTGTACACACTTATTGCAGATTGTTCTCCGAATGCAGCTTTCACAGAGTCATCACACAGTTGTCAAACCACTTTCCGACCCTAGAGTACAAAATGATATTTGAGCACGATCCACCTTACATGTTGTAGGTAGTGATGGAGGCATTGATCAACATAGAAGATTGGCATGCCTCACCCCTTGGTACCTTCATACAAATGTACAACATGGAGAAGGCTCCACATGTTTTACTAAAGTTTTCCATGGACAAGTTTTTCATGCAAGAAGTGTTGTATCACATCTCGATAGGGTTGTCAGCTAGATTGCACAGGAAGAAGAAGGTACCTTGGCCTGCTCGTCCTTTGTGGATCAGGTTGTATGATATAAAGAATCTCAAGCATGATGAGGTCAAAATGGAGGAGTTCAAGAGATTCACCTTTGACACCAGAAGTTTCAATCTGTATGACCTGCATTGCTTGGTAAAGGACCACTGTGCAAGAGTGCAATTTTGTTGGATCCATGGGGTGTGTCATTGCCTAAGGAGGATCCATAGAGATATTGTACAGATTCTCCAAGCTCAATGAACCGGCCGGCATAGCTGTGGAATGGTTAGAAAAGAAGAGGGAAACATCATCTCAGAGAGCACCATCATCAGTAGCAACAGAAGATAGCCGACCTGTGCATGAAAAAGGAAATAAAAAGGTTGTTGACATTGCGAATGAAAAACAAAGCTGCAAGTTCAAAGCAGATCCACTCTTGATGAAAGCAGCTTTGGAGATTGAGGCTAAGAGGCAGAAACATGACAGGAGGAATGCACAAAGACAAAGAGAGAAACAGAGGATGGACTAAGCATAAAAGGAGTTACAAGAGTTGAAGCAGCAACTTCGAGAAGAACTGGAGATGCAAAGAAGAGAGAAAGAAGCGCAACAGGGATAGACACAGAAGGAGGCGCGACATGCACAAATCGATAAAACTGCACCCATACAGGTTATAGAATCATCCAAGCAGTTGGCATAGAGCAGACAGGGTGAGCAGTCGCAGGAGCAGGACTTAGCTCAGGAGATTGAACAGATGCTAGAATAGATGGACATGGATAGGGTGCAACTAGAGTTTGAACAGGATATTGACCTCATACCTTGTAACTAAGAGGTCACCCCACCGAATTCACCAGGTCTGAAAGCAGAGTAATTCTTAAGTGATAAAGGAGACACAGAGATCCTTGAAGACAATCTAGAGATGGAGATGCACAACATATCTTTCGATGAGTCGTAACACAAAGTTGTGCAGTCGAGTAGAGTGCCTACTTCAGATGCACACATATCTCTTGTGTAGTTTGAAGAATGAGAAATCATATCCGATGTGCATAAGCATCCAACAGCATTGGCTGATGCTACTAGAGCATATGCCAAAGCCACCAAATCAAGTGTTCAATTCTTGGTAGCAGAGAACGAGCGAATGCCTAAGGAATTACAAGTGGCCAAGTAGGGAGGAGAACATATTACATCATTTGCCTGAGAAAAGTTGAGGAGAGTGATAGTGGATGAAGTATCATCTCTTGAAGCAGTCATGTAGATGTTTTATTCCAGATTCAACACCGTGCACAAGTCAGTTTTCCATCTCAATGGTTGGTAGCAACGTTGTGCTAGGAGACCAGGTATCTTGTCAAATTTTCACACTACTATTGATCACATGAAAACATGGAAAATGAGGTACAAAGGAGCCCTATTGCACTTGCCAAAGATGACAAATCCCAAGGTGGTAGAGTTGAAGGCACGCATTCGGAGTCAGATTCAAAACTATGAGGAACTCCTACAACTCATCACTAGTTTGCAGGCTTCACATGCATAGGTGTTTATTAGCATGGATGTCATTGTGCGCATGCACACACTCCTATCTATTGGCGAACTCACTGAGTTGAAGTCAAAGAACCAAGTCTGACTAGAGCTAGACATGTACTTTGATGAGTTGATGTGCGTAGCCACTAGCACAACCTTGGAGATCAATATAAACACTATGCATCAATATGTTGCTGGTCTGGTTGCACTCAAGACTATGATGTGTATGTTATGAGATGAGTTGGATAGAGATCCCAAATGAGTGCACCTAGCTGCAACAAAGGTGAGAGTTTGCTTTTAGCAGGATGCCATGATTGAGCACTTGAACACCATCACGGACTACCAAGCTTGGCATCAGTTCGTCATCGTCGTTCATCACAAGGATATCGAAGAGTTGGCCTTCCCATAGTTGTCCGAGTCTTCGTAGTGTCTTGCATGGCTTGCTTAAGCCTATTTTGTCTCACATGGGTACACGTGCAGATTGTAATGTAACACCTTATAAAAGTAAAAGACCAAGTGTCGATAGTAGAATGTAACAGTCATGTAGCAGTTGAAGAGTCATGGGGGTAGGTGAAGAGTCACAAAGGGGAATGTCAAGGGTCACCCCACCCTTTGCTATTTATAGAACCTCATAACTCATTGTAGAGGATTTTGGGAGCCAAGCTTCCTATAGGTGTATCTCAGAGAAATCTTGGAGTATATTGTAATGAGCCTTGGATTCTCCACAGGGAAAAGCTAGTATATCTCTTTGGAGGAGCAGGCGGTAATGACTATAATGTTCTGTTGTTAGGACTAGTAGTTGGAAATGGTTGTAATGTATGATTGGAACTTTCACTTTCTTAATATAACAGGGCCAACATATTTCATGCATATGTTGTTATTGTATTTCAACTGTCTTGGTTACTCTAATGATATATGTATCTATTTTCTTATGCAAGTATGTATGGATTTTTCTATATATGTATGCATGAATCTTATTGAGATGTGTCATTGGTTTAACCACCACTTTGAATCATTGGTTCACCTGCTTTCCATCTTGTATCTTTGCTCGTGTGTTCCCTTCAAAGCCACGTGTTTTTGTAGGTTTCCAAGAGGCGCATTCATTCCACTTTCTATGTGTTAGAACCCTTCATGCACCTTCCTTGTCTTGCTACATTGGTCACACCCTTGCTACCAACAAGGACATCCTTCTTGCCTCTGTGTGCAACTATGGTCAAGACGATACCATATGACCCACTGTTGGGATTCCTACACCAAGCGCTCTAAGATCTAGTTCGAACTTCTTACTAGGGAGATCCTGTGACATGTTTGTGGGCCCGACACCATCAACACCCTCAATCATTGACCCTTTCAGAAATGATCTACAAGTAGATCGCAATCTCACTTGAAGTGACTATGGGAGGATGCAAAACCAAGTTTCTGCAACTTTTAGGGACATAGAGATGTGGTATTTTTATGTTTTCTTTATTCTTAACATTCAAAAATCATTTGACCACATTACATTAACCACTTAAACATATCATATAAAGCCATAAATCATCCTAGTGTTGAAAATAAAGTGCAATTTTAATAAACTGCTACACTACAATAGATAATAAGAAAAGATACACGTGAAGACACTAAATTACTATGGTTCACCCCAATGTGGGGCTACGTCCACAAGAATTGTTGCTAATATAATGATTCTTTGTACAACAAATAGTTCTTAACCTGTGAACTAAGTTATAGATCGTCTGTGCATTCAACTATAGACTCAAGTCTCTGTGCACTCAGCTGCAGAGCTTCGCCTCTTCTTCCAACTACAGATAACAAGAATTCGACCATAACATTGATCTACATCATGAGATTTTTTTTTCTTCTTATTATTTGACCTTATATATACTATTACATCGAAGGGTAGAACATTACAATACCATGGTCAAAATACGATGGACAACCTAAAACAAGTAACTATGGTCCCAAAACCCATTGATATTTTACATTATTACAAAAATAAGGGGCTTTTCCCTATCTTGAAGCCTTTATACCACACGTTATATTCAAACTGCTTCGCTACGTGGTCCACTACACACTCCAATACATGCTCCACTAAATGCTCTGCTCCACAAAACACACATTTTTTGCCAAAAACTAGGCTAAGTTGGGTTGTGTTGAATGGGCCCCCAACACTCACATGTGACTCTTCCTGAGTCACTCAGTTGCTTTGCTCTGATTTTTTCTGCAATACTATTGTAGGTATTTTTGAATTATTGCAGAGTCTCTGTGAATTGCTTCTCTTCACTCCACACCTCTTCCAATAGTTATTCTATTATAGGTTTTGTAGGCCTTTGCATCACTGTTATTTCCCTCTGTCAAAGCTCTTGAAGCTTCCCGTCTACTACCTGGGAAAGTTGGAGAGCCTCATCCTGTTATGAATGAGTCCTCTCCGTCAAAACGTATTCTTCCTTCCTTAGTTATTTTATTTTCTTCTCGAGGGCATTTCCCTTATTGAACTTGATGAGCTTCTACGATATTGGTAAGGTCTTCACAGTTTCTTGAATCTCTTCTAGTTGCTGCTACTTCTGCTGAATGTCTTCTTATAGTTTCTACACATTTGTATCTTCCTACAATGAAGTTCAAATATGTAAGATTTCATATAGAATCTTCCCACAACCTACCATTGCAACCTTAATTAGGTCGGTCTCGCTTTGTTCTCTTACTTCCTATGGCATGGTTGGTTGCAACTTCATTTGCAGCTCACTGATCTGCATTTCATATTTAAATTGTACTATAGTGATTTTATCTTTATATCCTTTAACTGCAAGGCTGAGCTTCATGACCTTGTCCTCCACTGGATCTTCTTCTCGGACATTAAGGTCCAGAATCTCTCTGCATATTTCTTCAATCATCTCTTTGATCTTCTGTTATTGTTGAACTGCTTGGTCCCTCTCCTTGATCATCTGGTCAAGCTTTTGCAGTAGCAAAGCTCATAATCTTTCTTCTTGAATGTTTAGTTGCGAGGTGTGTTGTTCACGCAACTTGAACTCCTCTGTTATTTCCAAGTGCAGGTTATGTAATCTCTGCAATTGCACTGTTGCAATGGTCATGTTGACATTCCTCCATTCTTTAACATGTTGCTGAACCTCAATGGACTCAAACTGCAGGGCTTCGGAAAATATCAATGCTAACAATGCTGCATGTGTAGGCTCTATTTTCCTTTCCTCTCCAATTTTCTCCATGACTTTCATTGGTTGTTTAACTATCTGCGCCAATATTTTTAGTTCTGCCATCCACTCTTTGACACCTGTTAGAAGTGCACTTTAGAAATCTTCTAACTTACTCCATGATTTTGTCGTTGCTTCCTATATCTTGTCCCTGATTTGGTCTAAGTACCCTTCAATGAGGACCACTGGTGTTATACCCTTTGTCTTATTTTCCTTCTTCTTCTTTTTGGTTCTTGAGGTAGCTTAGATGCTTGCCTTCCTATTTTCTGCGACAAGGGGGTCTGTCTCTGTCTTTTCCGACTCCTTATTCTTCTCATCTCCTTTAGGAGGATCCTGGTGACCCTCTTCATGTTTATCTTCTTCCTCTGAGTCATGCTTATCATTGTCTTTGTCCTTTCCACTCACTTCTCCATGCTACATTGTGTCCTCCTTTATCGCACTATCTTCTTCTTGTGTTTCTAGAGCAGTCATCCATTATGCGGGCCATTGTTGTACCTGCGCTAAGAGACCAACTTTTGTTACTAAGTATGGCAGGGGATGCCATTTCTTCTTTGTGTCCCTATGAGCCTATATATATACTTTATGGAAATCAGCCTTGAACTTAGAAACAATTCTATACTACTTGTATAAGCTTGGTGAAAGACAAGGATGATGGTTCATTAACATATATAATTCCATATAATATAATACAAAAACCATCATGTTCTCGATTACTTGTGACGGTTGAGTGGTATACCACAACGAGACATACCACATAGCTTCACAAACATCTAAAGCTACTTGAGGGAACTGCGAATCCTTCGACTCTCTTCATGCCAACATTGCAATTATCAATATTAACCATGTAAAATGGAGTGTGGTACCTTTCTCTTGATCCTCGTGACAGTTGTCCAAAAATTCTTTGCAAAGGTATTTCACCAAGTTGTGCTGAACACCATTGGCGCAAGACGTAGCTAATGAAACTATCCTTGCAGGGACTTCATTAGCCCAACACTTTCTCATGATCTTCCCAGCCAATATGTGTGTCTTGAAGTGAACCCCTTGGTCACTGATTGAGTTTATGTCATATCCTCGCTTCCCTTTTTTGAGTCCAAAATTCTTCTTCATGCTTTCAGTTATGGCGTGTTCCTAATATTTTCCAACAAATTAATTTGAGGGGTTCCACCCTTGATATGGTAGTCTCATGATTCTCCTAATCAAAATTGGGTTTGTAGGGATCCTCTTCCCGTTGATAGTAATCTATTGTGCACCAACACAAGCAGATGTCACACACAAGCCGTGCTCCCTGAACTTCTGTCGAAGTGTGACACATTTAACATGTTCATCAATCTTGACTATAAAAATCCATTCACCCACTGCTGTGACTCTAACCTCTTCACACCACTCTTCTGGTAGTTTACCTGTTTCAAATATCGGTCTCGTGCAAATTGTGGGTATTTCTTTCTGTCATTGAATTCGTAGTATGAAAAATTCAGTTGCAGAATTTTCCCAAGGATTTCTCCAACAAATGGCACTGATTATGGTAGTAGGGGTGTGAAGGTGCCAAAATTCGCATCCTTCACGTCTTTCACTTGTTTGGAATTCCATTTTCTAGGTGGAATGTATGGTGGTAGAGACGATGGAAATGATGCATCATCTGTTTCCATCTGCACCTGCTTCACTTCGTCTTCACTATCTCTGACTTGTTTGAGTTTTCATTGAGGCTCGATGGGTTTCTCGTCTTGTTTCTTATTTGTTCTTTATTCTTTGGTAAATTTATTTCATGGGGATCTCCGTTGTGTTCATTATGATGCTATTGCGGGCATACCAATAGTTTCTGTGACTTCTTCCATGATTCTAGGCAAGCCCTTCTCATGAAAATTACAAACAATTTCTTCCCAAGTATGCTCAAACGACATACGACAGTGAAAATTTATGCAATCCCTCCGCAACAACAACACTCAAATTCTCAATTCAGCAAAGTGACAAATCTTGGTGGGAGGTGAATTTTTATAACAATTCTAAATTTCTAACCCCATCATTAGCTCAGATTTTGTTCAGATTGTGCTTAGATTGTGTTCATTAATTGCATATCTATCCTTAGATCTTGTCAATATGTCCTCATAAATGCAACTTTCTATGTGTTTTGACGTTAAATTTCCCTTTTAACGGTCATATTTTTCGAGTGAACCTCAATGCATCCCATACCGTAGCAAACATCCCTTCTTACGTCACAACTCCTATGTACTTCGACATAATCCAAATTATAGTGAAGTAACTTCCTGTGCCAAAGCTCTCTACAACATAGTTTATAGTCCAATGCCCACTTTCAACTACAAGTGGCACTAAGACTCTTCTCCTTTCTTCCTTAGAGCGAGGCTATAGGGATAGGGTTGTCCCTGTAGGGCTTCAACTTGCTGCCATTTACTCTTCCATGAGTCAATTCTCCATTTGACTTTGCTAATTGAACTATAGCTCCATCAATAATATGCTTGATAATATATGGGTCCGACCAATGCATCTTGAATTTTCCTGGAAATTTTACAAACTTACTGTCATAGAGGAGAACAACGTCTCTTGCTTGCAAATTATTTTTCTTAATATGTCTATCATGCCAGACATTTTCTCTTTCTTTCTGTACCTGCTGATGAAATCCTACTATAAATATGTTTTCCTCCAAAGTAATCAACTGCGACATTATTTCCTTCATTATGTTAGGGTCTACCATATCTATAAAAGTTGCAATCCTCAAGCTAGGGATGATGTAATCCATGGGCATCATAGCTTATTTCCCATAAACTAATATGAAGGGTGTTTGACTTGTCAACTTTTTGCATTAAGCCCATAAAAATGCTGGAATTCTAAGGTCCAAATCATCTCTATTCACATTGCATACCTTAGTAAGTGCATTTTCCAAAATCTTATTAAATGCTTCTACTGTTCCATTTTCCTGAGGATGATAAAGGGTACTTTTCTGATGATACCCTTCAAATTCCTCAGTCAATGATTCAATAGTCTTATTTAGGAAGTGTGAACCTTGGTCACTCATCAAAATCTTTGTGTTGGCATTACGATGCATGTGTTGTTCTTGATGGCAAACCACTTGTAGCAGAACAACTCAACTGTATATGGTAACTAGATGAATCTACAGAAGATATATAAGATGTGACAGATGTGATGAAATGCAGGGCAGCTTCAAGGAATCAGTTAAGAAGGCAACTCACTCAGATGAAAGTATAGCAGGTAAACAACAAGAATTACAGATCAGTATTCATAGAATGAAGAAAAAGAGGTATATCTAGGTTCACCATTGACCAAGCTACATATCACGCAGGTTCACTGTATACAAGTCGCATATACGTACACATGCACTTTCACAGAAGGAAAAGCACATATAGCTTGGAAAACTAAATTTTTGGTCCAAAGTATTTGGTCCATGGTATTTTGATCCATGGTATTGGTCCAAGGTATCGGGTACAAGGTATTGACCCCAGGTATTTGGTCCAAGGTATTGGTCCATGGTATTGAGAAAGGCCTAAGACTATAAAAGGAGGAGAACATCATTTGGCCAGTGTGTGCAAGTATTGAATATCTGATGAAGTGTGAGATCTAATATGTAGGTTATTGGCTTATGTTGCTGTGGTTGATCTAAACCAAGGATGAACCTTAGTGGTTGATGAAGGATAATGATGTATCAAGATCTCAAGGCTTGAAGTGAATTACCTTTATGTGTTTGATCATTTATCTGAATAACTAGCACATGTTGTAGTCTGCATATCAAAGTAGCATATACATCTTAAATTTGATTTGCAGATCTGTACGCTGGTTTGCCTAGAGGAAAGTGTGGAGGCACGCAGGTTCGACACATGCGAGTAGCGTATACCTTATAAAATATGTTTTAGTTGATTCTGTTTGCTATTGCAGTGTTCTTTGTTCTAGCTTGGCTTCTGGTTACTGTATTCTGGTAACAACATTCTAAATGATCAAATTGATGGAGTGATTGATAGATTCGATTGTGGTTGATTCAAAAGGAGATTGGTTGATGCAAATATATTTTATAATTGGTTGATGTTATTGATGGGTCCAGTCTAAAAATTTATGAAACATGGTCCCTGAAGAAAAGAGAAGGTTGTAGCCTTCTGTAGGCCGGCTCCTATGTACTAGTAAACATATTAGCCAGTACAAGTGCTAGGGGGTTGTAGCTCCCTTACAGTAGAAGCTGGAGAGCGAGAGAAGGTTGTAGCCTTCTACAGGTAGAAGCCTGGGTACTGGTACAATACTGCACCAGTACAAAAATTGTAAATAAAATTCTCTTATTATTGAAAGAAGACAAAGACGATTGCAGCAGGTAGTTTTCACCCACATTGGGTTTCCACCTTATATCTTGGTGTTCATGTGTGTTTCTTATGTGTGATGGTCTATTATGATTTTACTGCACCTGGTTACTATTTATGAAGTTCTAATGCACTGATTAAAGATCAGCATATGATGAATTAACTGAATCATAAGTTTATTGGATATATGCTAGTTGCCTTTAACACAGTTGCATGTACACGCGAATTACATTAACTGAAGTAACGTATATAAATATGATTATGGAAATGAAAAATTATTGACTTGCTAATACTGATTCACCACCCCCCCCCCTCTCAGTATTATTTCCAACAATTGGTATCAGAGCAAGTCCTTTAGAAGAAGCTTGATTGCTTGAAGGAAGATCCATCATCATGAGTAATCAAGAAAGCATGGGATCCATCAGACCACCAATCTTTGATGGGATAAACTTTGTTTATTGGAAGGTAAGAACCAAAACCTATCTTCAATCTCTTGGAAAAAATGTCTGGGAAATCGTGGAAGGAGGATATACATTTCCATTAGCAATTCCTACAGATACAGCAGGTAAAAAGCAATTTGAAACCAATGCCAAGGCTGTCAATACATTGTTGGGAAGTCTGTCACAATCAGAGTTTGTCAAAGTTATGTAGCTCAAATCAGCCAAAGAAATATGGGGAAAATTTGTTCTAAGCTATCAAGGAGACTCTCAGGTAAAACGTGCTAAACTGCAAACCCTCATAATTCAATATGAAACTCTCAAGATGCACAATGATGAAAGTACAACTAGTTACTTCTTTTGTATAGATGATATTTTTAATTGCATGAAGAATCTGGGTGAAGAGATAAAGGAAGTTACCTTAGTTGAAAAAGTTTTAAGATCCTTATCTGCTAAATTTGAATCAAAAGTATCTTCCATAGACGAAAAGCAGGATCTGTAGACTATTACTATGACGCAACTTCACAAAATCTTAACTGCCTTTGAGATGAGAAGAGGAGGTCCTTTAGATATGAGAGAATTTGCATTTAAAGCTTCAGCAAAAGGAAAATAAGAACTCAATGAATCAGGACATATTTCAGAAGAATAAGAGGAAGCAAACTTTGTCAAGGAGCTTCAACGGGGTTCCGGAAGATTCAGAGTTAACCAACCTTTCAAATGTTTTGCTAGTGGTAGAGTCAGTCATTATACTGCCAAATGTCCTCATAAATATAAATATGATAAAGGGAAGGAATCTATAAAATGGAATAGAAAACAAAGTGTAAGTAAAAAGAGCTACTATACTCATGAAGATAGCGATGGTTTATCAAATAGTGATGAAGATGAAAATAGTAATGACTATATACTTCTGATGGCTTATGAAGGTGATGATTTTTTGGATGCTTTAGATGAAGATGATCTTTATGAAGAAATCTACTTAGAAGAAAAGAATATGATTATAGATACCTTGACATACCAACTTGCTAAAAGAGAAAAACACAACGAAAAGCTAGAATGTGAAATTGTGGGTCTAAGAAAGGATCTTGAGAAAACAAAATCTCTCAATCTTAGATTTACTAAAGGATCAGAAACCTTAAATGAAATTATCAAAGTGTAGCACTCTCCTTGATAAAGACAGGTCTTGGATATACTAAAGAAACATCCCAATCACAGAAGCCATCAACCTCCACTAAAAGCTATCTTGATGCAACAAAGAGTAGTGAACAGTTTGGCAACTGTTAACAAAGGCATAAAGAAAATCACCAGGTGAATCAGGCTCAATTTACTTCAAGGATGAACAAAAGATAAAATCAACCTCAGGTAAATCGTACTCAATTTTCTTCAAAGATAAATATCAATAGAAACTACAATCAACAGGTCAGTAGATTCGATAATCGCAGGAACTTCTTTAATGGTCAATGTTTCTCATGTCATAATTTTGGACACAAAGCTACTCAATGTGTTTCTTACAAAACTATCATGACTAGAGAAGCACAAAACCAAAGGAAATGAAATAGAATGCTCAATCTGTAACAACTTTGGCCATGAAGATTCTGAATGCAGGAGTAAATTTCAGCAAATATCTCAAAA
Organism: Pinus taeda; assembly: GCA_000404065.3. NCBI lineage: Eukaryota > Viridiplantae > Streptophyta > Pinopsida > Pinales > Pinaceae > Pinus > Pinus taeda. The sequence continues at coordinate 210,835 of APFE030391120.1, read as the reverse complement.
GGGGAAAACTCCATTAAATCCCAAAATATGGAGAAAGAAAGAACCACAAACAGAAAGATGTGGTATATCCTTGTATGCAGAAGGACAAGAAAACCAATGGTACATCGACAGTGGATGTTCAAAACACATGACAGGTGACAAAGAAAAACTACACTCATATAATGCCTTAGAAAAAGAAAAAGGTGTCTCGTTTGGAAATGACACTCTTGCTGTCATAAAAGGTAAAGGATCTATTTTCTTGAAAGAAAAAGTTAAATCTTGGAATTTTATGTATGTTGATGGCTTAAAGCATAACCTGTTGAGTGTTAGTCAACTGTGTAATCAAGGAAATGAAGTAGTGTTTCGATCAAAGGGATGTGTTGTTCATGAGCTTGATATAGGTGAAACCGTGATCAAAGGTACAAGAACTCCAAACAACCTATACATACTCAAAGAAGGACAACAACAGTGCTATCTAAGCAAAAATGATGAAAACTAGCTATGGCACAGAAGATTGGGACATCTAAGCTTTTCTCAAATAAGAAAAGCTTGTAGATTCCAGGCTGTTCGTGATCTTCTAGATATCAACATTCTTGAAAATACCATATGCAAATCATGTCAATTCGGTAATTAAACCAAATCTCACTTCATCGAAAAGGAAGGATCGGCTAGTAAACCTCTTGAACTTGTTCATATTGATTTATGTGGACCATCAAGGAAGAAGTCACCTCATGGAGAAGAATAATTTATATTGTTCATTGATGATTTTTATAGAATGTGTTGGATAGGTCTTCTAAAGCATAAAGATGAAGCATTTGAAAAGTTCAAAGCCTTTAAAGCTTTGGTTGAAAATGAATCAGATCGCAAAATCAAATTCCTCAGAGCTGATCGAGGAGGGGAATTTCCCTCGGATGAATTATTTGAATTTTGTGAACAACATGGAATAAAAAGGCAGTTCGCCACCACAAGGACTCCTCAAAAAAATGGAGTGGTAGAAAGAATGAATAGAATTGTTCAACAAATGGCTCGTGTTATGCTAGATGAATTTGGAACTCCTGCAACCTTCTAGGGTGAAGCTGCATTCACCGCTGTCACTATTCTCAACCAAGCAAATGTTCGAGTAAACAACACCCAAACTCCACATGAACTTTGGTATGGTAAGACTCCTATTGTAAAATACTTCAAAGTTTTTTGGAAGCAAATGTTACATCAAAAGGAATGATGAAAAACTTGGTAAGTTTGAACCCAGAGCAAATGAAGGTATTCTTCTTGCCTACTCTTCCCGAAGTAAAGGATATAAATGTTATAATAAAAGACTTGGAAAAATTATTGAAAGTATTTATGTTGTGGTTGATGAAGCATGCAAAAATCCAAAACAGATAAAAATCGAAGATTATTACAATGAAGAAGATGAGGATTATTTTCGCACATCAAATCACACTGAGTCTGAAGAAGAAACCAATGAAGCACTAGAAGAAGAGATAATGATAGAAGAAAATACTCCATCCAGGTATGTTAAGAAAAATCATCTAGAAACTTAGATTTTGGGGGAAAAGGGGCAGGTGTGCAGACAAGAAGAACCATTGCTGAAACCTCAAGCTATTTAGCATTACTATCTTCCATTGAACCGCAAAATGTAAATGAACCATGTAGAGATGAATGTTGGGTCAAGGCCATGAATGAAGAACTTGAGCAAATTGAAAAGAATAATACTTGGGAATTAGTTCCTAGACCTCATGACAAGAATATCATAGGAACTAAATGGATATTCAAAAACAAGCTCAACGAAAATGGAGAAGATATTAGAAACAAGGCCAGACTTGTTTGTAAAGGATATGCTCAACAAGAAGGTATAGATTTTGAAGAAACTTTTGCACCTGTTGTTAGACTTGAAGCTATAAGAATGTTTCTTGCTCTTTCTAGTTTTCAGAAATTCAAAGTATACCAAATGGATGTAAAATCTGCCTTTCTTAATGGAGACTTAGAAGAAGAAGTCTATATTGAACAACCAGAAGGATTAATTCTTGGAAATGATGCAAAACTTGTATGAAAACTCAGAAAAGCTCTCTATGGTCTAAAACAGGTTCCAAGGGAATGGTATTACCGTCTTGACAAATATATTCACCAACAAGGTTTTTCTAAGGGTTCAGCAGATATCAATCTATATACAAAGATGGACACTGGTAAATTGCTAATAATTGTTGTGTATAATGATGATATCATTTTTGTTAGCAATGAAGAATCCATGAGTTAGAATTTTGCTTTAGTAATGCAGCAAGAATTTGAAATGTCCTTGCTTGGTGAGCTTACCTATTTTCTGGGTCTACAAGTTCAACAAAATAAAGATGGTATTTTTCTCTCACAAACCAAATATCTGAAACAGATCTTGAAAAAGTACGACATGGAATATTCTAAACCAGTATGTACTCCAATGGTAACAAGATGCAGTCTTAGCTCAAATGATGAATTAGCAAAAATACATCAACCAACTTACAGATCCAAGATTGGCAGTCTGCTTTATCTAACAGGTATCCCTAGACATCATGCATACAGTGGGAATAGTTGGAAGATTCCAAGAAAATCCAACGGAATCACACCTTCAGGTAGTCAAAATAATTTTCAAATATCTTCAAGGAACATAGAACTTTGGCTTATGGCATCCTAGAGATATAGATCTTACACTTCATGCATATACATATGCACATTGGGCAGGAAGTGTTGGTGATAGAAAAAGCACTAGTGGTGGTGCATTCTATATGGGTTCTAGGTTAGTGTCTTGGTTCAACAAGAAATAAAGCTCAATTGCATTATCTACAGCTGAAACAGAATATGTGGCTGTTGCATCTTGCTGCACACAACTACTTTGGATGATGCAAACCTTGCAAGACATTCAGATCACATGTATTCCACCAATCTCCATTCTATGTGATAATATAAATGCCATCAGTATTTCAAAGAATCCAATCATGCACTCCAAGGCCAAGCACATACCCATCAAATATCATTTTCTACGTGAACAGGTGCTTGAACAAAAGGTCAAATTACAGTATGTTCCCTCCAAAGAAAAGGTTGCTGATATATTCACTAAACCACTGCCCAGAGAGACATTTGAATATCTCATGCAAAAGCTGGGAGTAGTTTTTGCATCATCATGTTGTTAAATCCTATTTTTCAAAGAAAGGTAGGTATATGCGAGTTTCATGAAATGTAGTTGCGTACATATGTGAGTTTCTATGGGCATAGTCGCGTAGATGTTGGTTTAAAGAAAAGAAGTAGGCTAGACTCAAGAAAAAGGGGTCTGCTATGGTTTAGTCCCTTATCTACTCTATTTGATGATGGTATGGCACATGTTTAGGGGGATCATATGCTGCTAATAATGCATTGTTGGCACTATCTTAGAAGATCTTGGTACATATCTGCATAATTGTCTTGATTTAGGTGACTCCTTTGATGATGGACACATATAGGTTGTTGATGTTGCTGACAGATGCTTATGGTGCAAATAATATATGGTGTATGATAGTTGATGACTATCATGGTCTGGTTTAGGTCTTTGTTCTAAATGTCGTTTATAGACCCATGATTCATATGATGTAATTTGTACCCCCACTATGCATGGAAAAGATGATGTAATAATTTCTATTTCAGTCATGTATAAACATTTGGTATATCCCCACTTGGTTGGGTGGATGAGTCAAATTTGGTATATCCCCACTTGGTTGGGAGATGGATGTATGTATGCGTCATTGGTGATAGGAAGGTCAAACTCACATAGTTGAGTTATAGAGTCATGTTATTTTTCTTAAAAATATTTGTAGACTCTGCATGTGCTCAAGGGGAGAATGGATGATACAGTACATCTCAGCATGAACAAAGGGGGAGTTCAATCAGAGAATTCAGCATGCACTTAGGGGTAGCATGACCCTTTTCCCTTGATGTTAAAGGGGGAGAGTGACTGCCATCAAGTCCAAAGAGGGAGATTGTTTGCATTATGATGCATGTGTTGTACTTGATGGTAACCCACTTGTAGCAGAATAACTCACCTGTATATGGTGACTAGATGAATCTACAAAAGATATATCAGATGTGACAGATGTGATGAAATGCAGGGCAGCTTCAAGGAATCAGTTCAGAAGGAAACTCACTCAGATGAAAGTATAGTAGGTAAACAACAAGAATTATAGATCAGTCTTCACAGAATGAAGAAAAAGAGGTATACGTATGTTCACCATTGACCAAGCTGCATATACATGCAGGTTCATTGTATACAAGGCGCGTATATGTACACATGCACTTTCATAGAAGGAAAAGCACGTATACCTTGGAAAACTAAATTTTTGGTCCAAAGTATTTGGTCCATGGTATTTTGATCCATGGTATTGGTCCAAGGTATCGGGTAAGAGGTATTGACCCCTGATATTTGGTCCAAGGTATTGGTCCTAAGAGGTTTTGGTCCATGGTATTGAGAAAGGCCTAAGACTATAGAAGGAGGAGAAGATCATTAGGCTAATGTGTGCAAGTATCGAATATCTGATGAAGTGTGAGATCTAATATGCAGGTTATTGGCTTATGTTGTTGTGCTTGATCAGAACCAAGGATGAACCTTAGTGGTTGATGAAGGATAATGATGTATCAGGATCTCAAGGCTTGAAGTGAATTATCTTTATGTGGTTGATCATTTATCTGAATAACTGGCACATGTTGTAGTCTGTAAATATGATGATCTGGGTATGGCTGAAGTTTGAAATAGCTGTAATGTTTAAATCATCATTTATAGATCTGTACGCAGGTTCACTTTGGGAAAAGAGCATATACACGCTGGTTCTACATATTAAAGCAACATATACAACATAAATTTGATTTGCAGATCTATACGCTGGTTCGCCTTGAGGAAAGTGCATACGCACGCAAGTTTGACACATGTAGTAGCGTATACCTTATAAAATATGTTTTAGTTGATTCTGTTTGGTATTGCAGTGTTCTAGGTTCTGGCTTGAGGTTCTGGTTACTGTATTCTGGTAACAACATTCTGAATGATCAAATTGATGGAGTGATTGATAGATTTGGTTTTGGTTGATTCAAAAGGAGATTGGTTGATGCAAATATATTTTATGATTGATTGATGTTATTGATGGATCCAGTATGAAAATTTATGAAACGTGGTCCCTGAAGAAAAGAGAAGGATGTAGCCTTCTATAGGCCAGCTCTTACGTACTAGTAAACATATCAGCTAGTACAAGAGATAGGGGGTTTTAGCTCCCTTCCAGTAGAAGCTAGAGAACGAGAGAAGGTTGTAGCCTTCTGCAGGTAGAAACCTACGTAGTGGTACAAGACTGCACCAGTACAAAAATTGTAAACAGAATTCTCTTATTATTGAAAGAAGACAGAGATGATTGCAGCAGGTGGTTTTCACCCACATTGGGTTTCCACCTTATATCTTGGTGTTCATGTGTGTTTCTTATGTGTGATGGTCTGTTCTATTTTTACTGCACCTAGTTACTATTTATGAAGTTTTGATGCACTGATTAAAGATCAACATATGATGAATTAACTGAATCATAAGTTTACTAGATATACGCTAGTTGCCTTTAACACAGTTGCATGTACACGTGAATTACATTAACTGAAGGAGCGTATATAAATCTGATTGTGGAAATGAAAAATTATTGACTTGCTAATACTGATTCACCCCCGCCCCCCTCTCATTATTATTTTCAACACTTTGGACATGCAAATCTACACAATATATACTCAACTATAAAATTTAGAGTAGTCTCTGTGTTGCATTTCCTTACTGGTTGTGCTTTGGCCCATCTTGTCAAGTAATTAGTTACTATAATTATGTACCTCACACCAATCTTCTTTCCAGGTGGGTTTATGGGTCCAACAAAATCAATAACCCACTTATCAAAGGCATGGAATGTAATTCGTGGTATCAATGGCATCTCATCTCTTCTTGAAGTTTTTCCCATTCTTTGACACATATCACATGCTCTGTGGTACTCCTTTACATCTTTATGTAATGTATGCCACCACAATCCTGCTCTCAAAATCGTCTCCGTAGTAGCTTTTCTTTGATAGTGTCCACAAGTTGCGTCACCATGAACTTCTGCTAGAATCATCTGCCTGTCATGTGCATGAACATATTTGCGCAATATTACATATGGTCCCATATTATATAATTTCCCTGCTATTAATGAAAATTCAGCTGCCTTAACCACTAATTCTTTGTTTTGTTGCATAGTATACTTTGAAGGAGCCATCCATGTGGTAAAAAACTTAATGATATTTGCAAAATGGTCATCTGCGACTTTGATTTCAAATAACTGCACATCAGGGAGATTATCCTTTTTATGGGTTGGTTCTCCCCCTATTTCCAATATTGACAGATGATCAGGTCATGCATTTAGTCTTCCTGGTTTAACAATGATTTCAAAGTCATATTCATGAAATAATAGTAAACATATTCGAATATTTCCTCCTAAGACAGGTTTATTAAACAAATACTTCAGTGTAGGATGATATGTAAACATTTTAAAGTGTAATCCCAACAAATCATGTCTAAACTTTAGCAAAGCATAAACCATGTCCAATCCTTCCCTCTCTATAGTGGTGTAATTCTTTTATGCTTTAGATAAGTTTCTACTTGCAAAAGCTATAGGATGATCAATTTCTCCTGCACCAAGTTGTGTCAATACTACTCCCAAAGCTATACAATAGGCATCGACATGGACACGGAATTCCTTATTCCAACCAGGGAACACTAATATAGGCGCAACTACCATTTTTTCTTTCAATATGTCGAGGCTCTTTTGACATTCTTCATTCTGCTGAAAAGTTACATCCTTCTTTAACAATTTCTCCATAGGCACAGTGATCTGTGCATACCCCTTGATGAATTTCCTGTAATACCTAGTATGTCCTAATGTAGTGTGAAGCTATATTACTATCTTAGGTGGAGGAAAATTCACAATGATAACAATCTTAGTAGGTTCCACCATTGGTCCCTGCATGCAAACAATATGTCCCAACAATATGCCAAAGGGTACACAAAATATGCAATCCTTTAGGTTCAAGGAGATAGGATACTGTCTACATGTGTCGAGCATAAGTATTAAACTTCCAATATGTTTTCTCAACAATCCAAATACTGTCCAATCATCAAAGTATACTTCTAGAAACTTATGGATGTATTCCTTAAAATCTACAACCACCACTCTAGAAAATATAGCAGGGGAATTCTTTAATCCAAAAGGCATTACTGTGTATTTATATGAGCCCCATTCTATAGGAAATGTGGTCTTATGCCAATCTTCAGGTGTAATCCTAATCTGATGATAACCTGAAAACCGATCTGTAAATGGGTAAGATTCCTGACCTCCTACATTGTTTATCACTTCATCTGTGAAAGGGGTAGGGAAGGGATCATGTAAACATGAATCATTCAACTTCCTTAGATTAATATAGATCCTATTTTCTCCTTGATTCTTCTTCTCTTGCACCACCATAGGACTCACCCATTCTGATTCTTCTACTGATTCAATAATTCCTGTTGCTATCATATTATCAAGATCTATCTTTACCTTCTCCTTATACTTTGGGTTTAGCCTGTAAGGTCTTTGTTTCACTGGCTTCACATCAGGATTAAGGGGAATCTTCATGAATCCTAGATCTCCTATTATACCCTTCATCTCTGAAAACTTGGTGGGAAACAGTTCTTGGTATTCATGAAGTAACTCTATAAATTTACTGACTATATCTTCATCCCAATATTCTCCTATTGGTAAAAACTTAGGTTCCTTCTCTAATTCTATGTTCACCTTCTTGGTCTATAGTGGATTTGTTATATATGGTATTTCTGGCTTAGGTCTAGTTACTTCGCGTTATCCTTCTGATTCTACTATGTTGATGTTGCAAGGAACTTCTTCTTCATCTGCAATAAGGTTATAACATTCCAGTGTATTTTCTATGTGCACAACCCAATCAGGTTGATGCCATGTTAATGGGGTTACATTCTCAAATATCTTCTTCTTAACTATCTGAAGGGCCAAATTTGTGTATGGGAAATCATCTTCAAAGTTGAATGTTAATATGAAACCATCAACCATGTCTGCCAATTTACTATACCATGTCGAACCTCAGCTTCTAGGTAGTAGTTCTCAAGAATTGTCTCTAATGTATGAAAGAATCCATGTACCCATTCATGATGTGGAATCTCCTTCCATGCTGTAGTGCATAGCTAGATATGATTCCTAGGATTAGTTTCACCATCATATTTTATCTCTATCTCAGTATCTGTCTGTCCAAACCTTATCCACATCAATCTTTCAAATTCCTTCCAACCTCCTATATTCTTCTTATATGCATTCCACCATCTAGCAGGGGTATATTTTAGGGCTATATCCAAGGCTGACAACCTTTGATTTTTTGGAACTTGTTCTTCATATTCATCAATAAGAGTATTTACATCACCTAAACCATCATAAGAATGTAGGTTACATACCTCGGATATCATACAATGGATCGACTTAGTAATTCTTGCACATCGCCTTGTGGATACTTCATGCAACCTATTTTTCTAGCTTTCCAACTCTTGTTCTAAGTCTGAGGTACAAGAACTATCATGCTTCCAACTCAACTTTCCCTCTACAACAGGGTTAAAAAAATCTTGCTCCTTTGTTTTCATTTGATAGATATTGTCTATATTAGTTGTGCAATATTCTTCTTTGACATGTTCTGTATATCTTTCTCCTTATGATGGATCCAAAGGAACAATTACTCTCATATTATTTCCTTCAAATATAATTTTTCTCTTATTCAGATTAATTATGGACATATTATCAAATGCCTAGTCAATTCCAAGCAATGTAGGGTAACGGTTACTGTCATTGACGATCTCTATTACTTCAAAATCAGAAATAGTGTGAACTCCTTCAATATCATTGTCACACGTGATAGTCTTCCTAGAGAGAAGATATTTTGCTAATTTTCCATTCTTAACTGAGTAGGTGACCATTGTAGCTTTGACTTACCCATTAATTGCCATGTCTGCTTCATCAAGACATTAGCATCAGATCCCAAATCCAGGATAACTTGATCCATCTCATATACTCCTATCTGCGCACTAAGCCTCATATCTCTTTCGGTATTTTTTGTTTATGCAAATTATTGACTGCACGCATCTCACTTCACAGTGTTCCTTTGGATGCGCAGGAATCTATCAACCCCTGAAGCCCTTCTACAACCTTTTGATCTTTTGATAATTACATACAAGTCTACAAAAAAGACTTTAAAATACCTTCTTGATTTGTTGAATCTTGGTCTTGTGTCGGAGCTCAAGCTTGTGCCAGAGCTTGGTCCTATGTCGAAGCTAATGACATGTCGCAGTTACTTTTTTGATCGCGCTTTGGTTGTGCACTAGATGTCAAAGCTCCAACATCAATAAAAATTCACTTTGCTTCCATAAATAATGTTTTTCTTTTTGAATATAAAAAATGGGAACTTTCTCAACATTTTTTCTAACCCATGTGCTTTCAGATTCTTTCTTTTCATCTTCTTTATCACTTCTAATCACCACTTCTAGTGATAATGCTAATTCGAGGTTCGTCGGTCCTCCTTTCAGCAGTGATCATATGCATATTTTGTGTTGGCTGTTGATTTATTTTTTTTTCTTCATATTTTCCATAAGTATAGGGTATTATTCAATTACATGGTCAAAATATTTATAGTACTTATATGTCGTTGTAGGGTTCTGAAAATCTCTCGCAAAATGACCTACCTAGCCATAATTATAGCAAATGATTTGTCCACGTCCACATCCACAACCAACTCCAACACCTCAACCTCATTCTTGGTAGCTTCCTTGACCACTGCGCTATCCATTGCCTTCATGTCCATGTTCTTCTACTTGCATTCTATATGTGTCAGTGCTGCACTCCATCATTAGTTCATAAGCTCGACAATTATTCTCATCATGTCCTAATGATTTACAAAATTTGCAATATAGGTTCCTTGGAGTCTACACATATTTATGTAATAGGTAATAGTCTTCTAAGTGATTGTTGGCCTCTGGTCTTAGATATCTGGCACCACAGGATGGATCCTTCATTTAAGGGATTTGGTGCCCCACTAGCCATGTAATCCCTGAAGATAGGACATTGTTCTTTATAATGGCCCTATAATCTACCTTTCGTACACCATACTTCTTCCATGAATTATTTCCTTTTTTTGATATATTGTATCTGCATAGTTAGGTTCACTCGCTGACTTTGAATTTTTTGCATACCTACATTAGTATCTCCTATAGGCGAAGCTTCCAACTTCATCGCAATTTGTATAGCTTTAGCTTGACTTGTTATCTTTTGTTGCATCAATGGTAATCTGATATGAAATAACAATGCAACTATAAACCATTCTTGATGTTGTTGCAGAGCTATGTTGAAGCTCACTTGATCCAAAAATACCTTAAATCTTTGATCAAATTCCCAAATAGACTCAATATGTTTCTGTTTAATTTCTTTCAACTCGGTGACGTATTGCGATTTAGACTTCTGCTTCTTAAATTCTCTTATCAATGCTTCTTTAATATCTTCAAATGTTCTGATCTAATTATTTGAATACTCCATATACCATGTTAATGCTCTATCTCAGAACATTGTAATGAGCTGCACTTTCTTTATCTTTTCATTATTTATCTGCTTCACATTCCATACAACTTCACATAAAAACCAAAACTACTATGGATCCTCTGATCCAGTTCCTTTGAAAATAGGCATCTTAATATCATCAACCATATTCTTTCTTGGAGGGGGAGGGGGATGAGTAAGGGGGTGGATGAGGGGTAGGGGTAGAGGGAATGGGAGGGGGAGAGCCAGAAACACCCTGTCTATTATTGGATTTTGGCTTCTGTAAACTCTTAAGCTTGGAAGGTGAATAATGCGAAGTTACCTGGGGTTTATCAGGGTGGCTATCTTATTTTTCACTTCCAGATTCAATCAAAAGAGGACTATACTCAGTCTCTATGAAGGTCTTCGGGTCTTGTCTATGATCTATATTTTTGGTATCTACTCTATATCTCTTTCCACTTTACGTTATTGCGATCTATAGCTCATATTTATTCTCTTTTCTTCCAAACATAAGTAAACTAGAAATTTGACTGCATTTGTAAAACTCACTTTTCTCACAGAAGCATCTTAATCCAAAGTTTCAAAGACTTCAAATAATTACCTTGCAGTCCTTTGAAGAATCGCCATTTCACTTTGTTGTAGGACACAATCGAGTCTACTACAAACTTAGTAATGAAGCCTCCTATTGTAAAAACTACAAGCACCCTCCAAATTTTTTTCTTAGCTTTGTTTTGGAGCCTCCCTACCAACCATCCTTAGCAGCATGTCTTGCACTGTCAAGTACATAGGCTTCGGCTAATTTTCAATGGCTCACTAGCCTGTGCATGACAGTTTGCTTCACTCTATTCACAGGCTACCATCCCGAACTTAGGTTATTTGTTGGTTGAGCAGCTCCCTCGGAAATTTGTGCTATTCTGGAGGGGAACAACCCTTCCCTCCAGATTTTCCGTAAATCTATTAGGTTGCCTATTGACCTCTAGAATTGCACAGAACAGTCAAACAGGCCTCCCACAGAAAACTGTGCAATCTAGCTCGAGACTAGGCCTCAGCCCAAAAATTGTGCAATTATGGGAGACAACCACCTGCTGACCCTAGAAATTGCGCAATCCCTTAGGGACAACCAGCCCAGCTCAGCCCATAAACTGTGCAAATCCCTCCCCTAGGCTTGCAGGTTGTTGCATGTGCCTTCAGGTTGGCTGGTTCCATCCAAAACCGAGCAAACCTAATTTGCATGCATGGGATGCTTTTCTCGAAATAACAAAAATAAACATGAAAAAAACATGCCTATATTTTAGGGATCTATTTTTAGTAGCTGGAAGTTACATGCAAATATCGTTTTAGAAACTGCTCTCCAAGTATCGCTTTTTCCTAGATTTGTGGCATGCGTGTCATGAGCCTTAAACTTATTTTTTCTATGTTGCAGATCTCATTCCTCACATCGATCTTGGAGGTCTGACAGCCCACATCACATCTAGGAGTCATTGGCACGTTCAACTCAACTTTTTCTGGGTAAGTGTGCTTTGCAAGTCTTGCACAACTTTTCTGTTTCTTTTTATGTTTTGGTTTGTGTGAGTGTTGTCTACTTGATTTCTATGAATGCTTTCTGTCATTTGCATGCATGTTATCTTGTACAAGCACAGTTTCATTTTTTGTTTACATCTCACTGTTGTCACATGCATGACATTTTTTTTGCACTGACGGTCGCCATTGCGGCAACCCACTTCACACACATGTATTTCTTCCCATTTTCTGAATCTTGTAGTCATTGTTTGCATGCATGATCATTCACTCTCACTTACACTCAATTTTTCCATGCATTCAAAACTACACATATTTTCAGCCACTCGTTCACAGGTCTGGGCAACCTTGACTCAGACCTCGCCTTGCCTGGACAACACTACGCATTTCTGAGAGGGAAGGCTTTGCCTTCTTCCCAGAAAATGTGCAAATCTGGTCAGGCACTGTCCTCCAAGATTTCTCTGCATATTTCTCAGAGGGAGTGCTTTTCTAGCCCAAAAAATTGCACAATGCAGTCCCTGGGCTTACAGGCCTTGCTGGATAAAAGTGCACATTGCGCAATCTCAACCCTAACAGGTTAGCCTGGATTTCACACTACATAATTCCAATAGCCAGTTAGCCTCCTAATAGTTCAAACTGTGCTTTTTGCAAGTCCAACAGTTAGTCTCCCGGCCTCCTGGTGAAAATTGCGTAATCCTTGCCATAAGTCTCCAGGGTATGTTGCATTTTAGTCCTAAATTTTTCTTTGGTTTTCAACACACAGATTTCTTGCCATGAATGTGGCCATGTCTCTAGGTATTGCAAGTGTTCACCCATCTCTCAGCAGTTCAGGTTCGTCGACCTCCAAGAGAGCAAGGTCAAAGGACACCATCAAAAGCGCAACTAGAGATGCAGCTGAACAAGTGTCTATGAGTTTGCCGATTTATGAAGACACCGAGCTACTCATAGAAACATACATCAAGTTGAAATGGAAAGACATCAATGATACATTCTTAGGCGCATTTGGGGAAGATTTGGAAGATCGTAGGGTCTATGTGAATATTCATAACTCTGGCTTGTACTGGATTTCATGTAGGTATCCCGCGTTTCCATGCGCGGATATGATACATTTGATTGTCTCACACATTGATCCTGAGATGATGGTGTTAAGTAGTGTCAGTGGAACAGAGCTTGCTACATTCAGGGCATAATACTATCAACATATGTACCACTTTCCACAGTCGGTGATCATAAAAGAGACACCCTTCAACAGACCCAACAAGAAAAGGATATCTTGAAGAGTTGGGTGAAGGAGCCAACCAAGTTCAGGACGACACCCAACCAGGTTTACAATATGAAGATACTGCAAAAGGCATATCAGTACTTGGTCATCCTTTCATGCTGCTTATACGGCCAAGAGAGCATAAAGAACTTCCCACAGAGTTGGGTGATAGGGTTGGATCAACTGGCCAGTGAAGGAAGACTATGCAACTGGTCTGACATGTTGGCTCATAGGCTAAAGGAATAGGTAACAGAAGCTCAACAACTGCCCAAAGGTTAGCAAGTAGATATGTACATGTCCGCATACATTCTGGATGGAATCTGTGCTCGTCAGTAGTTCCTAGGCTTGAGTTGGGCATGGACATCAGTGGAAACCTTTGTACACACTTACTGCAGATTGTTTGCCGAATGCAGCTTCCGTGGAGTCATCACACAGTTGTTAGACCATTTTGTCACCCTCGTGTACAAGATGATATTTGAGTAGGATCTACCTTGCATGTCATAGGAAGAAATGGAGGTATTGATCGACATAGCGTATTGGTATGCCTCACGTCTTGGCACCTTCATAGGGGTGTACAGTGTGAAGAAGCCTCCACATGTTTTACTGAAGTTTTCCATGTACAAGCTCCTCATGCAAGAAGTGTCATAACACATCTCAACAGGACTGTAAGCTAGACTACATCAGAAGAAGAAGGCACCCTGGAATTCTTTTCTATTGCGGATCAGGTTGTATAAGATATAAAATCTTAAGCATGATGATGCCAAGACCAATGAATTCAAAATATTTACTTTCGGCATCAGGAGTTTCAATCCGTATGACCTGCACTGCTTGATGAAAGAACACTATTCGAGAGTGTGGTTTCAATGGATCCACGGGGCATGTCATTGGCCTGAGGAAGACCCATGGAGATACTATCAGAGCTTCTCCAGGCTCAATGAACCGGTTGGAATAGTTGTGGAATGGTTAGCAAAGCAGCGAGAAGCATCATCTCAGAGAGAAACATCATCCATAGTAGCAGAGGGTAACGTAACTGTTCGTGACAAAGGCAAGAGAAATGATTTGAATTGGATCCATGAAAATTATTAGAGTTCTATGACTGTATCAAAATCATGACAGACTTCAAAACTTGTGAACAATGAGCTATCAGGAAGACCTCTGGACAATGGTAGTTTGTAGCCAGCAAGGGACAACGAGGACCTCGGTCAAAGAGTGCTGAGTGAGGCCCATGGAGACCACATAGGATGCAAACTAGTAGTTAGGAAGTTCAGATCATAAAATGGAGGCCATTTCTGATGCGTGATTAGGTAATGGCGTTCAGTCACAAGGGAAAGCCGAAAACCATGGGAAAAGTGCTAAAGCGAAAGGCAGATCCTGCGCCCCAAAAACAACGGAATATCGGAGGCATGTTGGGTGGTAAGTGGAATTGTCAGGAGACCCAGCGTTGCCATACAATGAATGATGCGTGTCCAGTGGATGAGAGAGAAAACCACCTCTCATTGTGGGCTAATGTTCGAGCAACTCAACTGTGTGATAAGAGTGAACACCGTAGGATCTGGGGGTTCCAGATATAACGGCAGAGGTTGCACCCAATAGAAAACCAGATTTGAAGGGAGAAATTAAGCTGCAACATATAAAAGTCTGAAGTTTGATTTGACCGCTGAGCTGGTGGATGAATCATTACACAGAGTAACCGAAATACCGAACCGTTGAGGAAGAGCTGGCGTAGTTCGTGAGAGGACAAGTGGCCACTTCCTCGTGAGATGTTACACAATGGTGATGATGCAGAGGTAGGGAATTCCAAGTGAATAGTAGCAGGCAAACCAAAGAGGCAGAAGAGGAAGTGAAGAGTCATGAGCCGTATTGGCTTTAAGCCATGAATGCACAGACAAAGAAATGAGAGGATAAGCAAGCACTGTAAGAAAGAAAATAGCAGTGAAGAAGGAGACATAAGAGACAAAAGCAGACGTAGAGAGCCGAGCTGACCTGCAAAGCTGAGGCAGCATCGAGAAAATAGAAAGCAATCCCTGTGAGGATACTTGTCGGGAACTGAGTACCAAATTGGACTCATCCCATTCAAACCCATTGAGGTCAAGACTTGGTAAGGAAGAGTCTGTGCACTCTAGTGGCATGGGGAATCCAAGAACCACCCCACTAAGCATTATCTATTTCAGGAGACTCAAATTGAGCTCCCATTGTGAAAACTCTGCTTTAAAGACGCAATAAAAGAAGGTCACCACTAAAAGCTAGACCAGAGACGTAGCCCAGGAGGATTGGGTGAACTCATTATTAAATCTTGTTGTGTTCTTGTACTTGCTTACTGTGTTTCTCTTACTGTTTTCCAGTGTCTGTGTATTTTGCAATCTTATCGATCCGTTGCCTAAGATAACATAGACACACACCAGCACATGAGTCTGTAATACCTTCATTCATTAATTAATTAACTGAGATCACTCACAAGTGATTTTCAGATCAAGAAAGGTTGTCGACAACGCAGAAGTAGAACAAAGCTACAAGTTCAAAGAAGATCCAGTTGTGCTGAAAGTATCTTTGGAGATAGGGGAAAAGAGGCGACAACATGACATGAGTAACGCATAAAGGTAGAGGGAGAAATAGAGGATGGAGGAAACAATGAAGGAGTTGCAAGAGTTGAAGAAGTAAATTTGAGAAGAACAAGAGTTGCGGATACAGGAGAAGGAAGTGCCACAGGGACAGACATAGTAGGAGGTGCAACATGCACAAATTGATGAAACTACACCCATACAGGTTATAGACTCATTCGAGCACCTCACACAAAGCAGAAGGGGTGAGCAGTCGCAGGAGCATGACTTCACTCAAGAGATTGAACATATACTTGAGTAGATGAATATGAATATGGAGCAGCCAAAGTCATAAGAGGATACTGACCTCATGCCCTACAAGCAAGAGTTCAACCCACCGGCTTCACCAGATCCAGAAGAAGAGCAAGTTTTGAGCGATCGAGGAGATACTGAGATCCTTGAAGACAATCCAAAAGTAGAGATGCACAACATATCATTCGACAAGTCACAACATAGAGTTGTGCAATTGCACAGAGTGACTACTCTGGATGTCCACACATCTCCTATATAGTTTGAGGAAAGAGTGATCGTATCTAACATATGCAAGCATCCAACAATAGTGGCCTATGCTACCAGAGCATATACCGAAGCCACCAGCTCAAGTGTTTGCTTCTTGATAGTAGAGAATGAGAGAATGGTTAAGGAGTTACAGATGGACAAGAAGGGAGGAGAACATGTTACAACATCTGCTAGAGCAGAGTCAAAGGGAGAAATACTAAATGAGGTATCGTCCCTCGAGACAGTCATGTAAATTTTTTATTCTAGATTTATCACCGTGCTCTCGTCAGTTGTCCATCTCAGTGGTTGGCAGCAACACTTTGCTAGGAGAGCACATATCTTGTCAGATTTACACATTGCTGTTGACTGCATGCAAACATGGACAATGAGATACAAGGGAGCCTCATTACACTTGCCCAAGTTGATGAAGCCCAAGGCGGTAGAGTTGAAGGCACACATCCGGAGTCAAATCTAGAACTATGAGGAACTCTTGTAGCTCATCACTAGTTTGCAGGCTTCACATGCATGGGTGTTCAGAATCATGGATGTTGTTGTGCCCATGCATGCGATCCCATCCATTGGGAAACTTGTCAAGGCAAAGAGAAAGAATCAAGTCTCACTCGAGTTGGACATGTACTTTGACAAGTTGATCCACATAGCCGCAAACATAGACTTGGGGATCAACGTAGAAACTATGCATCAGTATGTTGCTAGTTTGGCCATAGTCAAGATGATGATGCACATGTTATCAGATGAGTTGGACAGAGGAGCCAAATTAGTGTACCTGGATGCAACAGAGGCAAGAGTTTGTTTCCAAAAAGCTGTCACCATAGAGTACACGGACACCATCATGGCCTACCAAGCTTGGCATCAGTTCACCATTGTCAACCATCGTGAGGATGTCGAAGAGTTGGTCTTCCCACTATTGTCTGAGTCTCAGTGATGTCTTGCATGGCTTGGTCAAGCCTATTTTGTCTCACATGGGTACATGTGCAGATTGTATATAGCACCTTACAAAGTGAAAGTTCAAGTGTTGATAGTTGAATGTAACAATCATAGAGTAGTTGAAGAGTCATGAGGGTAGGTGAACAATCACAAAGGGGAATGTCAAGGGTCACCCGACCCTTTGTTATTTATAGAACCTCATAACTCATTATACAGGCTTTTGGGAGCCAAGCTTCCTATAGGAGTATCTTGCAGAAAGCTTGGAGTGTATTGTAACGAGCCTTGACTTCTCCATAATGCAGCGCTATTACATCTCTTTTGAGGAGAAGACGACAGTGACTGTAACGTTCCGTTATTGGGACTAGTGGTTGGTCATGGTTGTACTGTATGACTGGAACTTTCGCTTTTAATATAATAGAGCCAGCACATTTCATGCATATGTTGTTGTTGTATCTTAGCTATCTTGGTTACTTTCATCATATATGTATCTGTTTTCTTACGCATGTATGTATGGAATTTTTTTGTATATGTATGTGTGATCTTATTGAGATGTGATGTTGGTTTAATCATCACTTTGGATTGTTGGTTAATCTACTTTCCAGTTTGTGATGCATATTTTCTCATGCGTTCCCTTCTTAGCTGTGTGCTTTCACAGGTTTCCAAGGGGTGCACTCACCCCACTTTCCATGTGTTAGAACCCTTCATGCACCTTCCTTGACTTGTTGCACTGGTCACACCCTTGCTACCAACAAGGAAATCCTACTTACCTCTACACGCAATAGCGGTCGAGGCTATACCGTATGACCCACTGTTGGGACTCCTACACCAAATGGTCTGAGGTCTAGTTGGGACTTCTTACTAGGGAGATCCCCTGACATGTTGGGAGGTCCAGCACCGTCAACATTTCTAGCATTAGAAGGTGGGTCCTCTCATCCTATTTTGAATCTTCACACGTTTGTCATGGATACTATTATAATTATCCCTCCGTGATGTTTTTCGCATGCCCAACATCTTAATATCACAAGGGAGATTTTTGATCTTTTGTCTAAAATCACCTAATAAGGTGAAGGAGAAGTAGCATGTCTTGAGTACTTAGAAGACTTCTATGCATTCCTTGAGGATGCAGAGGAGTTCTATATAGAAGAGGTCAGTGCTTTCACACACACTTCGTGAATTCCCTAAACAATGGTGCAACAGTATGCCACCTGGCAACGTGCAATCACTTGACCAGTTTTTTGATCCCATTTAAGCTAATTTCCATCATTTTGATCCAGAACCTCTTGACAAAAAACTGTTAATACAATGGAAGATTCTGCAAGAATTGCCTGTGGAATTTTGGGACCGCTTTTGGGTATTGCAATTTGAAGCTCTAAAAATTAAGATGAAATTCCAGTATCTCATGGACATATTTGAATATTTCCTTAACAAATCTATCAATCCCAAGATGAAGTTGAAGCTCAAACCCTATTCAACATACTTCAGTGATGAAGCTGTGCAATTGTAGATGGACATGATTGCTATCACAAGTGACCATCCGTCGTCCCCTCATCAAATAGCTCCACCACCGCAGAGTGATGTTGGAGAACATGCACACACCTTCGTTCAATTGACACATCCTCCCAACATCACTTCTCACAATTTTCATGTATATTTGGTTGCGAAGCCCATGGGTTGTCACATGCATGTATCACCTCAACCTTTGTCTTCATGTTCTGCTGATCCTCCAGATTGTAGTGTCTTGTGTTCTTCCATTCCAGACTCTACACCTGTTGTGAACGAGGATCAAGCTATCGAAGGATTTGGTGTCGTAAAAGCAACCTGCGCTATCATTCATGAAGAGTATGATTGGGAGCCTAAACATCAACCCACATCAAAGGATGATTCCCTTCTTTCCGCACCTCCTCTGTTTTTCCTTGACATCTTTGGTGATTCTGTCATCCCTGATTTCACTTGTGTATCTCCAACTACAGATGCATCCATTGTTGATCATTTGTAGAACACACCGGATGTTAGTCCATCATCTGACAATGGAGAGGACAAATCATTCTTTGAAAATCCACTTGATTTTTCATCTACCTTTTCCGGAAATGCACGAGGTGAATTTTTCCGCTTCTTATCTACCCCTCTGTTTGATTCATCAGATCATGAGGATTTTGATGAAACCATTGATTTTTTTGATTGTAGATGTCGTGATCTATTTACCCCCGTATTCAATCACGATGATGATTCTATTGCAGTTGATTTTCCAAAGCCACCTGTTTATGATGATCTATCTGTCGATGAAGTTGAAACCCCGCAGACTGTTGAGGCACTTCAACCTGAGCTGATGGTTATGTTAGGCCCTCGTTGTCCTGGGGTTGGTTTCACTTCTGATCAAGTAATTATTGAAACACCCAAGGCTCCTCATCACTCATCTTTATGCATTAAAGATCAATCTCACACACATATTATGCTTCCTCCACTCGAGCTACACTATCCATCACTCATGCATTGGAGGAATATTAGACAACAAGCACATGTGTGCGGCGCAATTTGTATTTGTTTCTTTCATTTGCTTGCATGTCACATTCAAGAGTATGTGTATGTTTAACATCCACACGCAGTGTCACACAACAATATGGTAAGTCCACGCCTTGCATGTCATGCACTCGCACTCATGTTTGTTTTGTGGATGGATTTAAAACCGAAGTGTGTTTGTCTTCATTGTTATATCTTTCACATGTGTTGGTTTGCACGACTGTGATGTTCACGAATGATGCCTTCACCAACATGGGTCGACCAATGCGCCGGTGGCTGCATTGGAAGTATCACTTCACATCAGAAGACCCATGCACCATTAGCTTAGGAGTAGAAGTTGTGTTTCATTTTGGTTTGTTTGCTTGCATGCATGTTTTCTTCTTACTTTTTCCATTTGCTTACTTGCTTGACTGTTTGGTTACTTGCACTACTTACGCATTTACTTCTGCTTTTACTTTGTTTTCAGGTTCATTTTCTTGTTAACGTTCATAGGATAGTTTGGCATGGATCATATGCGACTCTAGAAACAAGCAAGGTAAAGTGTAGGGGGACTTGTGTAGTTATCAATAGTTGGTTATTTGTCATCCTGTCTCTGTATGCAAAACTTGTTGTCTTCAATCCAAGAAACACCAAGGGAAAATACGTGTTGTTTGTAGTGAAGCTTGGTGAAAACACAACGCTTGTGTGCTAACTAGTATCACCTACTCTAGTCAGTTGTTTTTGGGTTAATCCTTGTCAACTCAGTCAAGTAGAGTAAGGTGAGGGGGGAAACCTTAACAAGCACGTCAAAGGTACATACAAACTACTTCTCTAAAGGGACAACCTCTTTTGATCTAAATAAGTCGGCATTCCTCTTCCGCCTCTGAAATGAATAAGTGTTATGCACAGTTAAAAATGAAAATGAAAATATAAATATATGAAAAATTTCAAAAAATGGGTAAGGAAAAAGAAGAGAAAGGCTTCCTGTGCAAAGAGGTGATGTAAGTAACTCCACCGAGGTACTGACTAGGCTCATTGGTAGCATAACGATGCTTGTGTTCCCACGTGACTCTGCCTGGGTACTATCCAATCTTACTAGTAGCAGAGCGACACCAAAGATGAAACTTAAACTCTGATGACCATAAGGCTTGTGCAACAATATACCTCTCATCCCCAATCAAAACAATTGTGTTGAACTAGCTTGGAATGTGTGCTTACCGAACAAGATCTTGGAAGATGCTACATCTTACAATCAAGCATGTGTGGAAACCAAGATGAACAAAGAAGTGAACAATACTTCCGGAGGTGTTCGACTTGATTTTCACGAACAAGGTCCATTCAGAGAGTTGGAGTTCTACCAGTGTGTCACCAAGTGTTGTAGCTGCTACAAACATCCTCCAAAATTTTTGACTTAGCTTCATTTTTTAGCCTCCATACCAACCATCCTTAGCAGCATGTCTTGCACTGTCAAGTACATAGGCTTCAGCGAATTTTCAGTGGCTCGCCAGCTTGTGCATGTCAGTTTGATTCACTCCCTTCATAGGCTACCATCCCAGACTTAGGTTATTTGCTAGTTGAGCAACTCCCCCAAAAATTTGTGCAATTCTAGAGGGGAACCAACCTTCCCTCGAGAAATTACACAAATTTGTTGGGGTACCTGCTGACCTCCAGAATTGTGCATAATAGTTAGACAGGCCTCCCATAGAAAACTGTGCAATTTGGCCCAACACTAGGCCTCGACCCAGAAATTGCACAATTTTGGGAGATAGTCACCTATTGACCCCAGAAATTGCAGAATCCCTCAGGGACATCCAACCCAGCTCATCCCCGAAACTGCGCAAATCCCTCTCCCAGCCTTGCAGGCTATTGCATGTGCCTTCAAGTTGACTTGTTCCCTTCGAGACCCAGCGTACCTAATTTTCATGCATGGGCTTATTTTCCCAAAATAGCAAAGTAACATGTGAAAAGAATCCCTATATTTTAGGGATCTATTTTTAGCAGCTTGAGGTTACCTGTAAAGATCATTTTAGAAACTGCCCTCCAAGTGTTGCCTTTTCCTAGATTTGTGGCATGCGCGTCGTGAGCCTAAAAATTATTTATTCGACGCTGTAGAGATCATTCCTCACATTGATCTTGGAGCTCTGACATCCCACATCACATCTAGGAGTCGTCGGCACACTCAACTAAGCTTTTTTTGGGCAAGTCTGCTTTATAATTCTTGTGCAGCTTTTCTGTTGCTTTTTGTGTTTTCGATTATGTGAGTGTTGTCTTCTTGATTTCTATGAACACTTGCTGTCGTTTGCATGCAAGTTAGCCTATACAAGCATCATTTCAGTTTTCATTTGCATCTCACTGTTATCGCATGCATGAAACTATTTTTACACCAACAGTCGTCATCGTGATGACTCACTTCACACACATGCATGTCTTCCCTTTTTCTAAATCTTGCATTCAATGTTTGCATACATGATCATTCATTCTCACTTACACTCAGTTTCACTATGCATTCAAAATTACACATTTTTTTAGTCACTCGTTGGTTGGTCTGGGCAACCTTGACCCAAACCTCACCTTGCCCAGATAACATCGCACATTTTTTAGAGGGAAGGATTTGCTTTCTTCCTAGAAAATGTGCAAATCTAGCCAGGCACTATCCTCCAGGCTTGCTCTACACATTTATGAGAGGCAGTGCTTTGCTGGACCAGAAAATTGCACAATGCAGTCCCTGGGCTTGCAGGCCTTGCTGGATGAAGGTGCGAATTGTCCAATTTCAGCCCCAATAGGTCAGCCTAGATTGCACACTACACAATTCTAGTAGCCAGTCAGTTTCTCGACAGTCCGAACTATGCTTTGTGCAAGTCCAATAGTGAGTCTCCAGGTCTCCCAGTGCGAAAGTCTCCCAGGTTTGTTGCATGTCAGTCCTCAAGTTTGCTTTGGTTTTCAACACACATATTTCTTGCCATGAATGTGTGTTGGCTTATATAGGCCCGACCCAGGTTTGGAAAAATTATTTAGCCAAACAAATCCCTCAGCTACCGGCCCTTTTAGTAGCACCCTGCGGAGTGCAGACTGAGGTCTCACCCGAGGTAACAGGGGAGGGTGCTGGAACCAGGTTTCCACACCCTTGGGATGTCTAGATGTGGCCAGGAGGGTTCGCGCATCGTTTCACAGCTTCACGCTCCTCTGTTTCGCGCAGATCTAAAATCAGAATAATCCTTACTACTTATTATCACGTTGTTTATGTATTCAATCTACTTATTGTGATCTTTAAGAAAACATTTATCAGATTTAACCAATTTGTGCACTTAGAATAAACTTCGATTCACATGCATTCATAACATAGGCATATGTGCATAGATCAAACAATTATTTTAACCATACAAAATGCTAGATTAATCAGAAAATTACGGAAACAATTTATCTTTATTTCCACTTTATCACCAATACATCCAGATTTTCCCTACACACTTAGCTACAGGGGTCTGCGCACACAGTTGCAAAGCCTCTATCCACTACCCAAATCCTTGACTTGGACTTACAGACTCTTCAAAGCTGTCCTTCTAAAAAACCCATTATAATTCAGATCCAAGATTGCATACCAAAACTAAGCTACCTCTACCCATAGAGCCTCGCTCTATTTATACATTTCCATGGACCGCAATCCATGGGTGGGCCGACTCATTTACATTTCTTTACATTATTTTTGGGTGGACTACCCCTTTGACTCCACTTATTACAAATCGTGCGGAGGAGTCTTTACCTTATCTTTACCCAAAATTTCAGGCTTTGTGCCCCATGACCATTGCGTGAGCTTTTGCTACCCAATAGTCCCTGAACACAATCATTGTGACTCATCCCGAGTCACTCAGCTGGTGCAGCAATCTTTGCGCAGAGGTCGGTTAACAATCTTTGTGCTTTGCTTGTACAGGCAGCACATTCCTCCGTCATCCACTGTACCCATTCCACACATGTCATTGACACATCAGTCTTTGTCTCAGCTGACTCTGTGGTGGCATATTCTGTCTGCATATGTGCTACCATGCGCTCTATGGTGGTCGAGACCGCAAATGCCTCATCCAGCTATGGTTGGAGACTTGCTTTAATCAACACTTCCTTTTGTTTAGCGGTGTCGACTTGAACTTTTAGGTCTTGAGCCTCCCTTATCTTAGCCAAGCATTGCGTAATAGCCATGGTCTGCATGGTTCCTTTGATCGCATTGTAGGCTTGTTGGAGCCCCCTAGCCTTGGTTTCTAGTTGCTAAGGTGCGGGATCCTCCTGGAGGGAGGTAAGTGTAACAATTGACTCAGTCAACAGGTTGGTACATTCCTTTAGTGAATGTGTGAGCATCACGCGCCCCAAGGTAATGATGTTTTGGTGCTACTCAGTGATCTTTGGGGGCATCGACAACGGAACCTGTAGTTTTAAGTCCCTGATCTACAAACTAAGCTCTAGTTGAATCCGCATGGCCTCGTCATTTACTTAACAGAACCCGATAGAAAATTTGCGTATTCATGTCTCAATGGGCAGTTCAAACCCAATCTCTAGCTCAGGGGCACTCGTGCGGGCTTCTGCTACTAACTGCTCCACCTGTTGCTTTTGTGTGACCACTTCGTCACGCTGGAGGCGCAGTTGTTCTATATTAATTTTTTGTTCTCAGAGTATTTGTTCCACACAGACTTCTCTAGCACAGAGCTCCATTGTGGTACTGTCCTAGAGCTATTGCAAACTTTCTCGTGGTTGGGTAGCCACATTGAGTCCCAGCCCTATAAGTTGTCCTAGCACAACTCAGTCCTCTGCATTTGCGGTGATCAACACTCCTGCATGGAATGAGCCATTTGAGCCTTCAACAATGGTTCAGTGGCTATCATACCAGGAACCCCCTGAGTAGCACTCGTGCCCATTGGCGCGATCCTTATCCCAAGTTCTTGTAGCTGCGTACAGAGTTCCCCCAACACAATCTACTATTCTGACATGGCCTCGTCAACTGCATCCCGAGTGGTGTCCAAAATGGTGTTCTCTATGTCATTTAGGTCGCCCTCGGTTAAGGTGGTAACTTCGCTCTTCACTTTAGATGCCTTCACCTTCTTTTGTGGCTTCGACCATTCTGGTTGCATTGACCACTTCAAAGGCGCACCCGTGGTAGTTGATGGTGGTTCTTTCGTGGCCATCTTAGTGGGTGCATTCTGGCTGGTTTTGTCCGTTGTCGACGCAGCCCCTCCTGGTGGTGTCTTTCCTGCTACCACCTATGCCGCCTCCCAGGCTGCCTGAACCTCTGTGGCGAGCTGTTCATTTCACTTTTGTTGTGTGACATGCTTAGCTTCCTCCTTTTTTTTTCCAGATAGCGGTCTCATTATGCTCTATTGCCTCTGGTCCGCGCCATGCTAGTGGCCAGGTATCCACAACCGTGTTGACCACGTCATCAATGGCGATAAAGGGGAGTGAGGTCCATGTGCGGGTCGGGTCCTTGTGTGCCCTGATGTAGATACAATGCATGTCCACTTTAAACTCGACAATATGCTTCATGCTTTCATAAATCTCGTTGGATAGGTGGGGTTGCGCGTTAATCCATTGGCACACATTCATGTTCATCAATATCCAAAATATTTTGATTTTCTGGATTCGTCCAGTGTCCCTTGTCAGCCAAAGGGAAGCGTATCTAGTGGTTTCAGGCCAATCCTGGTCCAAGACAGGAAACTGGCTATCTTTGGGTAAATCTATGGAGACTAACAAAATGGACAGGAGTAGCCACACATAATGGAAGGTCTTACCATCCTCTTGGACCTCTCGGCAATTGGTTAGAAATTCTTCACAAAGGAATTGTGACCAATTGAACTGTTCACCAGCGGCACATTCTTCAGCGAGTGCAATAACTACTACCGGAACCTCAGTGCTACGACATTTCTGCATCACTTTCCCTGCTAGCAATTGGGTGGCGACACGGATTGTGTTATCTAAAATGCTATCAATGATGTATCCTTGTTGCCCCTTCTTGAGCTTATACTTCTTTTTTAGGTTGTCTATCATCGCGACATCGCCAATTCTATCAACAATTTCCTAGGGGTCTCTTCCTTCACAGGGAAGCTACGAAACCTGATGAACAAGTTTAGCTATGATGCAGATGGGTTTGCCAACCCATAATATTTCCTCATGGAGCAAATAGAGCAACTGCCTTATGACCAACATTGTGATAGGGGTCGGAGAAAGTGAGGAATAAACAAGATAGAGAGCAACCTAGCTTTTTCCACCTTTCGCAGCCACTCCTTTGGCTATAGTGTTGTCACCGTCCCTTCTGCGCTCTGCTCCATCAGTGCGTCAGTCACCAAGTGGGGAAATTTTATTGGATCTGCAAGGTCCCAGTCTGTGAATTTCATTATCGCAATTCGGCTAACCATCGATCTTTCCACTAGGAATGATTTTGGAAGAGATAGGGTAATGAGTATAGTGTTGACTTCATCGAGATTTGTAGGCACCTTCACCTTCCCCTTGCTTGGAGACACACACTTGGGTCTTCATACCGGCTGGATGGGAACCTCTTCAGAGTTTACTTCTTCGACATATGTGGGACAACCTTCTTCGTCCTCATCACTTTCAATTGTGACAGTTTTACCCTTTTCCTCCATTGTGAACTTGCTAAAGGGCAGGTGTCCTGGCAACCTCCTTACTGGTTATGGAATTTGAGGGTCCTTCCTGGTCCGCAGTGTCCGCGGTGATTTACAGAGCTCGACTACTTGTAGTGTGGCTTTCTACGGACTATCTATGGTAGGGTTTGTCGCCTTGAGGATTGCTTCTTGGTAATGTTTTGGTAATGCCTGAAACCACAGACTTTCTTCTAGTTACTTGTCACTCATCTTGCACTTGTCTTGGACCTAGGGCGTCTTTCTTGTGGAATGGTAAATCGTAGTGGTGTGACCCTTACCATGATTATCTATGATTTAAAATTTCAAATTGACTGTTCACCCTTGCTGAAGCTTATAAATGAAATTTTGGCTGTTACTCTTCTGCCTTAATTGCCTGTTGCCCACTCCAATGTGCCTTAAATGGGTCATCATATCATGAACAGTACCTGTAACGGTCACTTTCCATCCTTCCCCCGAGGCAGTGGATCCCTAGGTACGCAGGTGCAGTCTTTGTATGTATGTTGTGGTCATGTCGTGTAGCTTCTGAGCAACCTGTTTTATAGTCTTGTGCCCTCTTCTAACTACATGGGGAGTTGGGACTGGGCCTCTTACACATAGTTAGGTGGGCGAACCCCTCGTGTGGGTCTTTCGTTTCCCAACTAGCTCGGGTTGTGGGTACCCTTTACGTTCCCTCAATTCTACTAACGGATTGTAGTTTGTGAATCCTTGTACTCACAGGTGCAATCACAACCACGCTAGTGGGATCGCTGCTTGTAGCAGTGTAGGAGAGTCAGCCATGTTCGTTTCCTTCGTTAGTTCCTTCACGTAGTCTGTGTAGGTGACTCCTAATTGTAGTTTCTCGATTGCTTCATCTAGTTTCACACTTTGTGCTCGGAGTCTAGCCCCTATTTCTTCTAACATACCAAGTTGCATTTTGCCATGCAAAATCACTGCCCAGAGCTGCTGAATCCTTCCGCAGATGTTGTCACCGGTAGGGTGAACTATATCTGTGTTAGTTCGTTTGGTCGTAGAGAGATTTCCCTGCTCGGTTGCACGAGCCTTCATTCTGCATAGATCCGATTGGATTGATGGTTACCTGATGTGCATCTGTACCCTTCATTGAATGGTTGTCGCACACATCCTCCAATCCGTACTTGGAACTGCCTTCTGCATCTCAGCTTCTGCACCCCCTGGGTGTGCATGGTGCGTTTTCCAATGCACCACGCTATTCTTGTGCTATGCATAAAATGCCAAGCTTGACAAGCTACACCTCATTTGTTGTGTCATTCTCTGCTAGCTGCTGTTTTTCCTCTGTGGCTACACATCACAATGATTGAATCATCATATTACAGTTAAGTGTCGTAACTTCCTACAATAATTTCTGCCATCACTTAGTCTCCTAATCAGAATCCACTGTGCAGGTGCTATCGCACTCCCATGAGATTCGTCCATCGTCTGTGGAATGCACACGATCTTGGTCTTGCACTGTTATCTGATATATGCAATCCAGTTCATCGTCACCTTCCTCATCGTACATGGGTTCGGTGTAGTGCTCTCCTTCCGCTGGGTCCAACAGAACTACTACTTGTAATGACTTGTTTTCGAACGTCATTTTCCGCCTCTTTAAATTAATGATCCCTTTCATCTCCGTGGCCCAATCAATTCCGAGCAATGCAGGATAAGGATTACTATCATCAACAATCTCTATGACTTCAAAGTCGGTCTGTGTACTTACGCCTTCGATGTCCACGGTCACTCCTTGTAGTCAGCCCATTGGTAAGATCTTTTGTTGTTTGGCCATTCTTAGTTGAATTGGGGACCATTGCAGTGTGGGCTTGCCCATGCACTCCCATGTTTGCTTAGGAAAAACATTCGCATCCGAGCCTAAGTCCAGGATGACTTGATCCATCTCGTAGTCGCCGATTTGTGCTGTTAGTCTCAGTTCTCGTCCGGTGCACAGAGCATGTCTTCCTATTTTTTAGACTATGTGCATCTCACCCGATTCAGCGCACCTAGTGATCATCTCCTGTAGTCCTTTAACGTCTTTACTATCGCGCAACAACTTCATGCAAGTTTCAAGAAAGATAGTAATCATGGAGGGGTCCAATCCTAGGTCTGGTTGGTCCCTCCCATTTGGAGTAGAGGCTTCCACGAAGCTTGCCTGAGCTCCCTCAGGCATCTTCATCCCTTGTTCTGGCTCAAAGTCAGGTCCCTTTGTAGGTACGTCACACCTCCTCCCGCCGTCTGCAAGCTCTTTTTGCGTATCACCTACTATGGTTATGTTGCTCCTCAACACTATATTTACACTAGGGTCCTCTTCTCGAGGTTTTGATTGCATCATCTGGACATTTTGAGTTGGTGTGGGTTGTAATAATCCCTTCTCATGCATTTGGGCAATTAACATTGGACAGTCTACCATTTCATGATCAAACTGCTCAAAATAGGGGCACGAGATTTTGGTTGGGTTAGTGCAGTCACAAGCGTAGTGTCCTGGCCCTCCATAGTTATAACAAATTAGATGTCCGTGACTTTGCCCGGACCCCATTTCTCTTCCTCGGTTGCACCCTAGAAATCCTCCTTTCCCTTCATTCTGTATTTAGTAAGCTGGGGTTCTTTCCATCATTAAGTCATAACTTCAACACATTCACCCATCGTGTCCTACTGATCGACATAAGTTGCAATACAACTGTTGTGGGGTCTGGATATATTTTTGTAATAGGTGGAAGTTAATTGTTGTGTGTTTTCCATCCACTTGACAAATCATGCACTAGAGCACAGGTGCGGCACTTGGTCCTGTTTGTACCTCCAGTTTTAACGGCATCGGGCCTCCCCTCGCCTGATAGTTCGTGAAGACAAGGCAGTGGTCCTTATCGTGCCCTTGGCTCTTGCATTTAATACAACCTACTCCACACGTGCCTCTGGTTAGGGCACCCTTTCTTGCTTTAATCTTTGCATTTCTAAACTTAGGTTTTGAAGTTGTGCGTGGATTTGCTGAACTCCCAACCATGGATTCGGTATTGGGGTTTAGCGTAACCTCATTGCTGTCTCCAATGCCTCAACTTGGGTTGAGATATTTTGTTGTGATAGAGCCGTCCTCAGATGTGGTGTCAATGACACCACAAACCATGCATAGTGCTGCGCATCTGTCAAGGTCATGTTATCTTCATGAATAGTGTTCTTTGACCTTTGGTCTAGATCCCACAGGGTTTCACTAGGAAACATTATGATCTCCTTGAACCTAATAACCAACTGTGTTTTTGATTTTGGGCGGCCAAAATATTTGTTTAGCGCATCCTGGATTGTTGCTATTCCCTCATTTGGATGATCGATCGAGTAATTTATGTACCACATCAATGCACGGTCCTGTAGTGCACTAACTACAGTGGCCTTCTTGATGTTCTTATTTATTATGCATTGGGCGTCCCATACAGACCTTATCACAAACTAGAATCGTCTTGGTTCCTCATTCACTACAACCTTAAATATTGGCAACTTGATTGCACTCACCATCTTGACCTTTGGAGGTTGGGTCGGGGTCGGTGTGGACGGATTTGATGTAGGTGATGCGGGGGGTGCTATGGACGGAGGTGGTATCAAAGGGAAGTGCTCCTTGATTAGACGGACTGCACTTCTTGGTGAGAACCTTGCGAGCTCCTCCTCACTCTCCCGTGAAATAGAAATCAAAGGACTGTTCCCTGCTCCTCCTGTTCCACGGTAACCTCTTTCGCTTTGCATTACTCTAGACATCAATAAACATGCATAATTTTTTTTCACACAACAACATCTTAATCCAAGTATTCAATGATTTGATATACTTACCCCGCAGTCCTTGAAGAAATCTCCTTTTTATGCTTCACTATAGCTAACAGTGATATCTATCGCAAACTTAGTGATAAATCCTTCTATCACTTGATCTAGCCATTGATATACGACGCGTGCAATTTTATCTTCAGTGGCTTCTAGCCTGCGCACGAGTTCTAGAGTCCACACAATAGGCTGATCAAATGTACACCTTCTCACACTATCAGCTAGCCTTGCGATCCACTCGTATAGCTCTAGCGTAAATGTCGCGAAGAAGACTTCATGAATATATGTGTATATATAGCGGTCCAACCAATCTTCCTCCAATATTTGCAGATTTCTATTTTTTTGAACTGCGAATTCATCGAGTTTCAGATCCCACCACTCTTCAATCTCTTTCTTTGTAAGGTTCCAGTGTTCTAACATTATACACCACTTAGGCAGATCTTCGTCTCGGCAAAAAAACCATTTGTTCGCTTATATGGGCCTGACCCAGGTTCGGCAAAATTATTTAGCCAAACAAATCCCTCAGCTACCGACCCTTTCGGCAATAGCCCACGGAGCGCGGACTAAGGTCTCACCCAAGGTAGCAGGGGAGGGTGTTGGAATCAGCTTTCTACACCCTTGGGATGTCTAGTTGTGGTCAGGAGGGTTCATGCACCATTCCGCAGCTTCGTGCTGCTCTGTTTGATGCAGATCTGAACTCAGAAAAATCCTTACTACTTATTATCATGTTGTTTATGTATTCAATCTACTTATTGTGATCTTCAAGCAAACATTTCTCAAATTTAACCAATTCGCGTACTTAGAATAAACTCTGATTCACATACATTCATAACATAAGCATATGTGCATAGATCAAATAGTTATTTAACCATACAAAAATCCAGATCTGTGATAATTCAGATTAATCACAAAATTACAGAAGCAACTTATCTTTATTTCCACTTTATCACTAATACATCCAAATCTGCCCTCTGCACTCAGCTACAGGGGTCCGTGCACACAACTGTAGACTCTTCCAGGCCTCTACGCACACAACTGCAGAGCCTCTATCCACTACCCAAACCCTTGACTCGGACTTACAGACTCTTCAAAATTGTCCTTCTCAAAAACCCATTACAATTCAGATCCAAGATTGCATACCAAAACTAAGCTACCTCTACCCATAGAGCCTTGCTCTATTTATACATTTCCATGGACCGTGATCCATGGGTGGGCCAACTCATTTACATTTCTTTACATTATTTTTGGGTGGACTACCCCTTTGACTCCACTTATTACAAATCGCGCTCCGCACATCTCGCTGAGTCTTTACCTTATCTTTACCTAAAATTTCGGGCTTTGTGCCCCATGTATGTTGCGCAAGCTTTTGCTACCCGAAAATTGGCCATGTCTCTAGGTATTGTAGGTGTTTGCCCATCTCTCTGTAGTTTAGGTTCAATAGCATCCAAGAGATCATGGTCAAAGGATACCATCATAAGTGCAATTGGAGATGCAACTAAACAAGTGTATATGAGTTTGCCGATTTATGAAGACACCAAGCTAATCATAGAAAAATACATCAAGTTGAAATGGAAGGGCATCAATGATACATTCTCAAGCACATTTGGGGAATATCTGGAAGACCACAAAGTCTATGTGAATATTTACAAGTCTAGCTTGTATTGGATTGCATGCAGGTATCTCTTGTTTCCATGCACAGACATGATACATTGGATCATCTCACACACTGATCCCGAGACCATGGTTTTAAGCAGTGTTAGTGGGAAAAATATTATTACATTCAGGGCATAGGACTATCAACAAATGTACCGCTTGTCATAGCGGGTGATTATAATGGAGAAACCCTTCAAGGGACCCAACAACATTGCAAATTCTAGGGATATCTTGAAGAGATGGGTGAAGAAGCCAACCAAGTTCAGGATGACACCCAACCATGTTTACAAGATGAAGATACTATGGAAGGCATATCAACACTTGCTCATCTTCACATGCTACTTATATGTCCAAGAGAGCACAGAGACCTTCCTACAAATTTTTTTGATCAGGTTAGACCAACTGGCCAGTGAAGGCAAACCATGCAGTTGGTCCAACATGTTGGCTCATAGGCTAAAGGAATAGGTAACAGAAGCTTGACAGCCGCCCAAAGGTTAGCAAGTAGAGATATACATGTTTGCATACATTCTGGATGCAATTTGTGCCTGTTAGCAATTCCTAGGCTTGAGTTGGGCATGGACATCTACAGAAACCTCTGTACACACTTACTGTAGATTATTTTCCAAATGTAGCTTCCACAGAGTCATCACACAGTTTTCATACCATTTTGTCACCCCAGTGTAGAAGACGATATTTGAGCAGGATCTACCTTGCATGTCGCAGGAAGAAATGGAGGCATTGATCAACATAGTGGATTGATATGCCTCACCTCTTGGCACCTTCATACGGGTGTACAATGCGGAGAAGCCTCTACATGTTTTACTGAATTTTTCCATGGACAAGCTTGTCATGCAAGAAGTTTCGTACCACATCTTGCCAGGTCTGTTAGCTAGACTAGATCAAAAGAGAAAGGCACCCTAGTTCACTCTTCCATTGTGGATTGGGTTATACGAGATATAAAATCTTAAGCATGCTGATGCTGAGACCAATGAGTTCAAAATATTTCCTTTCAGCACCAAGTGTTTCAATCTGTATGACCCACACTACTTGGTTAAAGAACACTGTTTGAGAGTGTGGTTTCCGTGGATCCACGGGGTGTGTCATTGGCCTAAGGAATACCAATGGAGATATTGTCACAACTTCTCTAGGCTTAATGAACTAGTCATCATAGCTATGAAATGGTTAGCAAAGCAGAGAGAAACAACATCTTAGAGAGCATCATCATCCGTAGTAACAAAGGGTAACATACCTGCGCGTGACAAAGGCAAGAGAAAGGTTGTTGACAAAGTAGAGGTAGAACAAAGCTGCAAGTTCAAAGAGCATCCACTTGTGCTGAAAGTAGCTTTGGAGATAGAGGTGAAAATGTGACAGGAGGAATACGTAAAGGTAGAGAGAGAAACAGAGGATGGAGGAAAGAATGAAGGAGTTGCAAGAGTTGAAGCAACAACTTTGGGAAGAACAAGAGTTTCACAGACAAGAGAAGGAATCACTGCAGGGACAGACACAAGAGGAAGCACAACATGCACAGATTGATGAAATTGTGCCCATACAGGTTGTAGAATCATCCGAGTAGCTAGAAAAAAGCAGAAAAGGTGAGAAGTTGCAGGAGCAAGACTTCGCTCAAGAGATTGAACAGATACTTTGGAAATGGATACGAATATGGAGCAGCCAAAGTCAAAACAAGATATTGATCTCATGCCTTACAACCAAGAGGTCAACCCACCGGCTTCACCAGATCCAGAAGTAGAGAAAGTCCTAAGCGATCAAGGAGATACTGCGATCCTTGAAGACAATTCAGAAACAGAGATGCATGACATAGCATTTGATGAGTCACATCACAGAGTTGTGCAATCATGCAGAGTGACTACTTCGGAAGTTGATGCGTCTCATGCACAGTTTGAAGAACGAGTGATCATATCTGACGTGCACAAGCATCCAACAATGTTAGCCGATGCTCCCAGATCATATGTCAAAGCCACCAACTCTAGTGTTCACATATTGATAGAAGAGAATGAGCGAATGGATAAGGATTTATAAACGACCAAGCAAGGAGGAGAATAGGTTACGAAATCCACTAGAGAAGAGTCAAAGAGAGAAATACTAAATGAGGTTTCGTCTCTCGAGAGAGTAATGTGAATGTTGTATTCTAGATTTGTCACCTCGCATAAGTTAGTTGTCCATCTCAACTATTGATAGTAGCGTTGTGCTAGGAGAGAACACATCTTGTCAGATTTGCACATGCCGTCGACTGCATGCAAACATGGAAAATGAGATACAAGGGAGCCCTATTACACTTTCCCAAGTAGATGATGCCCAAGGCGGTAGTGTTCAAGGCACGCATCTGGAGTCAGATCCAGAACTATGAGAAACTCCCGCAGCTCATCACCAGTTTGCAAGCATCACATGCACGGGTGTTCAAAAGCATGGATGTTGTTGTGTGTGTGTATGCGATCCCATCCATTGGGACACTCACGGAGGTAAAGACAAATAATCAAGTCTGACTAGAGCTGTACATGTACTTTGTCGAGTTGACGTGCATAGCCACTAACACAGACTTGGCGATCAATGTAGACACTATGCATCAATATGTTGTTAGTCTGACTGCACTCAAGATGATGATATGCATGTTATTAGATAAGTTGGACATAGGAGCCAAATTAGTGTACTCGGATTCAACAGAGGCAAGAGTTCATTTCCAGAAAGATGTAACCACAGAGTACACGGACACCATCACGGACTATCAATCTTAGCAGCAGTTCACCACCATCAACCATCGTGAGGATGTCTAAGGGTTGGTCTTCCCAGAGTTGTTTGAGTCTTAGTGATGTCTTGCATGGCTTTCTCAAGCCTATTTTGTCTCACATGGGTACATGTGAAGATTGTATGTAACATCTTGTAAAGTGAAATTCCAAGTGTCGATAGTTGAATGTAAAAGTCATAAAATAGTTTAAGAGTCATGAGGGTAGGTGAACAGTCACAAAGGGGAATGTCAAGGGTCACCCCATGCTTTTCTATTTATAGAAACTCATAACTCATTATACATGCTTTTGGGAGCCACGCTTCTTATAGGAGTATCTTGCAAAAAGCTTGGAGTGTATTGTAATGAACCTTGACTTCTCCCTAGTGCAGAGCTAGTATGTCTCTTTGGAGGAGCAGGTGGCAGTGAATATAATGTTCTATTATCAGGACTAGTGGTTGGTCATGGTTGCACTGTATGATTGGAACTTTCACTTTTAATATAAAAAATCCAACGCATTTCATGCATATGTTGTTGTTGTATCTCAACTATCTTGGTTACTTTAATGATATATGTATCTGTATGATTATGCATGTATGTATGGACTTTTTCTGTATATGTATGTACAATATTATTGAGATGTGTTGTTGGTTTAACCATCACTTTGGATCATTGGCTAACCTACTTTCCAGTTTGTGATGCATCTTTGCTCGCGTGTTCCCTTCTTAGCCACATGCTTTCATAGGTTTCCAAGGGGTGCACTCACCCCATTTTCCGTGTGTTAGAACCATTCATGCACCTTCCTTGACTTGTTGAACTGGTCACACCCTTGCTACCAACAAGGACATCCTAATTACCTTTGCGCGCAACCGCGGTCGAGGCTATACTGTACGATCCACTGTTGGGAACCCTACACCCAACAGTCTGAGGTCTAGTTGGGACTTCTTACCAGGGAGATCCTATGACATGTTGGCAGGTCCAGTATTGTCAACACCTCCCAAGATGTTACCAATCCAGAAATCGACAACCCTTGAAATCCTATTGTCAGTGATCTTTAGTTGTTGTATTAGTTCAGGAGTCCACACCATAGGTTCTCCACCTTTAAAACAGTTCTTTCTTTCAGTCAACCTCGAAATCCACTCATACAACTCAACAAGAAATGATGTGAAGAAAATATCGTATTGATCTATAAAAATATACTTTTGGAACCAAGCTTTAGATGTCAGATGAGGGTTTTTGTTCTCTTGATCTACAAGTTCTCGCTTTTTTAGTTCTAGCCAGTCTTGAATCTCTTTCTTTCTTTATTCTTAACATTTATAAATCACTTTGCCACATTACATTAACCCCTTGAACATATCATATAAAGCCATAAATCATCATAGTGCTAAAAATAAAGTGCAATTGTGATAAACTACTATGCTACAATAGATAGTAAGCAAATATACACATGAAGGCACCAAATTACTGTGGTTCACCCCAATGTGGGGCTACGTCCACAAGAAATGTTGCTAATATAACGATTATTTTACAACAAAGAGTTTTTGACTTGCACACTAAGTTGCAGGTCATTTGCGCACTCAGCTATAGACTTAGGCCTTTGCACACTCAGCTGCAGAGCCTCGCCTCTTCTTTCAACTACAGACCACAAGTATTTGACCATAACACTGATCTCCATCATAAAAAAAAATATTCTTCTTATTTGACTTTATATATACTATTACATCGAAGGGTACATCATTACAATATCATGTTCCAAATACCATGGAATCCCTAATGCAAGCAACTATAGTCCAAAACCCATTGATCTTTTACATTATTACAAAAAGAAGGGGTTTCACTCTAGGCCAAGTTGGATTGCGCCCAATAATGCTCATGTGATGAGAGCCTTCATGCACCTCGGGTTGTCATATATCGTCTCCTTCTTGACTTGTTGGTTAATGATTTCCTTTAATTATTGTTTAAACAAGATCTTCTTTACCATGACAGGGAAATGCGTCATGGCACAATGGATTCCTCCTTTAAGAAATTCTATGATATTTGCAAGCAACCATGTAATTATATCTATGTCATCACTAATTCTCATTCGTGGTTTCTGTTAGCCTCACTGGAAAAAGGCCCAAAATTGGATCCCTATATGCTCTTAAAGTCTCCAAATTTTCTTAAAATCATGCTCATGGATCCAAAAATGCTCTTGAAATCTTCAGCATTTGCTCAAAATCACCCAAAAGGTCAAAATACGTGCAAGAGGAGAGCCCTTGGAAGGGCGGAAATACACTATCAGGAGGAAAAAAACACTTGAAAACCATGAAAAACTAAAATCGTAGGCTTAAATCATGGAAAGAACAACAACTATTAGATCTAGCCAATCAACAACCTAGATCTAAGCAGATAATCGCAATTAGCGCTGCAGAAAGGATGACTTAACGATGGGTGCAAGACACCACTGATCAGCAATCTCTGATGATTTGATTGGTGGGTCACATTGGTGGTGGTATCAGTGATTTAAGAAAATTTCCTAGGCATGAGTGATTGTGATCAGATCGCATTGGTATATCACAACAAAGCAGCACCGAGGGGCAGGGCCTATGCATAGGTATATGTGCGATGTGATAATCGAACCCTATGGTTATATATGCGACATTTGATAATATTTCAGGTCCGCGGATGGGCCGGTTTCAATGCAATTGTGTGTATTATCGTTATATAATGAAATACAAAGGAACACAGGGCAGTGCCGATAGTGATGAGTCCCGGACCCGAAAGGGTCTGGGAAGTGAAATGTATAAAATTTGAGATCCGCAAGAAGGCCATTTTTAATGCATTTTCAATGTTTTTCGTATTATAACGAAATACAAAGGGAGCCTTGGGCAACATTGATGCGATGAGGTCCAGACCCGAAAGGGTTCGGGAATGAAATATATAAATATTTCAGGTCTGCCAAGGCCATTTTTTCATAATTTCCAATGTTTCGACATGTTTCCAATTTAAAGGGAAAATGACAAAATTGACTAGATTTCAGGGGAGCCAAAGGTGATAAGTGGTTTAGGCCAAGCTCTGCATGATGCCATATAGTAGCCGCCACATGTTCGGGACAAGGAGAGAGAAAACCACCCTCATTGGGCAGTTAAATCTAGTACAAAAGAGGTGCCTGAAATGGATCACCACCGTTGGATCTAGAGCTCCCAAATCAATGGTCGAGATGTGATATCACCCTAAAGGTGGACCCGATAGATATATATCCCATTTTTGAGGACTTTGAAGTTCGAAAAGGACATAGAGGGGCGGGATTTCTCAATATTCCTGTGTTTTCTTTTTAAAACAGAAACAATATGGCAGCGTTGTTATGTATTTATAGAAAGCATGCATTGCTAATATTTGAAAGGGCACAACACAACACGACATGCCCAACACATCCCCAAACTGACAAAGAGGCCAAGAGGCAGCACAACACAACACAACTCGCACAACTATCCAAAACAAATAGAAATATCAAAGGCCACAACATAGCTCATTAAAAAAACATCACGGGGCATCTCTGGCATGAGAGAGCTCCCAGACAATGCATCAAACTACTTGAAGGTGGTTATTCCTCTGTTAGAAGGAGAAAACCTCTGAGCCATGCTTGCCTATTGAGGAAATCAATCATTTAACAATACAGATTAGACAAATTAAGACTCTGAGCCTTTGAGAACTTCAGAGCATTGTAAAAGGCCCATAAAAGGTTGAAAACTAGATGTAACAGAGGTTCAACTTCTGGAGATTGTTGCTACTCTGTTCCTTCAAGCTTCTTATCTTCATTCTATAAATATAAGCTTCTTTTGCTATTATATGTTCAATTTCCATTGTCTTTATTTTTCTATGCTTGCACTTGATTAGGTTATTCATTTTTTCTGCTATGTCTAATGCCAGATAACTGACATCTTATCTCTGCATTGATAAATTAGATTTGCAAGTCTCATTTACTTCCTGTAGCTGGCCATTCATATATGTTTATGTATGCAATATGCTGGTATAGTTAGTATTCTCCATCTATCCATTGAATCCATAAACTATTAAGCATTAGTGGTCTAAAGCCTTGTATTGTTGAGGGTGTTCATGCATGTATTGAGTGAGAATAGAGCTAAAATGATAATCTGACTTGATCCAAACCATCATCCATTCCAATAGTTTTGAGAACAATAATGAAGATTATATGTTACCAGGCATCTCTGAGCTGCAACCGAGGAGAGTTTCATGGAGTGATAACATAATTGGCGCCGTTGCCGAGGAGAGGAAACTGAATCTTAGCTTCCTTGGGAAACAACATAGATCCCGCTTTGATGATAGACAAAGTTTGGGCACTTTTTTGGTTGTAATCATCTATCTGGTGACTCTACTGGAGGTCGAACCTCTTGGCAACTCCACTTCATAGTTTTGGGTCAATTTGTGAGCCATACTCGGAGAAATCCTCAGAAGCTACAAGCTGACCCAGTATCTGACCCTAAAAAAATCATCAAAGAGAGAAAGGTATTGCTGAAAGGAGCATCAAGTTCAGATAAACCTAAACAATCTCCTATATCTCTTCAAGAAAGGCCTGTAATAGAACAAATACATGTTGAGAGTATAACATCTAATACTAGTAGTGAAGAAAAACTCTCAGAGATTCATAAATCTCCTTATTCTTTAGGTTCTCCTTTTGTTGTAAGCCTAACGGAAACCTCACCTCCTATCCATCATACTCCTTTGGTATTATCAGTCACTCCTCAACCCTCTATTATTCAGACTGCTAGTACTCTTTTAGCCACCACAGCTATGGTAGGTCCACAAGCACCCACCAAAATGGAAAGAATCATAGCTGCTAGGTATGGACCTATAATACTTCCCACTCCTTTGAATGCCATACCTACTGGAGAATATCAAAAATATAGGCCTAATTTCACTGGGACTGAAGGTGTTACTGCTAAAGAACATCTTGAGTCATTCTATAGCTATGCTGATAATTTGGAAATTAGTTAAGATGATGTGTGGATGAGAGTCTTTGTCCAAATCCTAGATGGAAAGGCTAGAAAATGGTTCAGAGAACTAACCCCAAGATCTATAGCAGATATTGAAGCTTTAAATGATGCATTCCTAAATCATTGGGGGGATAAGAAGGATATTCTCTACTACCACACTGAGTTTGGGAACTTAAAGAGGGAAAATGATGGGTTTATGTCTGATTTTAATAAAAGATTTAACCTTATGTACAACAAGATACCAACTGAAGTAAAACCCACTACTACCTCTGCTAAAATCACCTATGCCAGTGCTTTTGATACTGACTTCAACCTACTGTTGAGGGAGAGGCGATGTGCTACTTTGGCTGACATGTAGGATGCAGCCTTGGATGTGGAATCAAACATCATGGCTGCAGAGAAGCTCAAGGGAAATGTTTATAGAAGAAGAGATAGGGCGAGTCTTCATCATCCTTTAATCCTAAGATAGATAAAATGAAAAAAATGATACAATCATTAGCCTCTGAAATATCCAAATTAAAGGTTGAACAACACCCTGGGAAAGGAAGATTTCCTAATACCTTTGCTCCTAGAAATCCAAATCCAAATCCATATAGAAGAACTAATGAGTAGTTGCAAATTTTGCAAAGAAGCAAAGATGCCAATGAAGACCAAAGGGTGAAGGCCACTTTTCAAAATGCAGTCATGTAAGAAGAGCACTTTGAAGAAGATGATGAGATCCATTGTCTAGAAGACAAAGGCAATGCTTCCTTTTTGACCTCAGCTGCCTATGAAAAGTCATTATTCAATGACCAGATCAGCCAAGAATGGGATGGTGAAGCTGTTCTACAAATTGAAGATCAACAAAGATACAACCTGAGGTCAAGTATGAATAATACCAAGGAAGCTCCTATTCAAAGAGCTACTGTCCCTACAGTACAACAACCTAATAAGCAAAAGCAACCGATAGTTGATCCCATCGTCCTCAAAGCTCCAACTCATGAGGTAAGAGGCCTCGACAAGTCTCCTTCTCCTTTCAGCTATCAATCAGAAATTCAGAAGCTAAGAGTACCTATGCCACTTATTGAACTAGTGAAGAATGAGTCCTTCAAAAGATCCATCCTAGAGGCCCTTCATCCTAAATCCATCCAAGCCTCCACTGACTATGTAAATCTGCAAGATGAAAAGCCAGTTGTTATTCTCAGCCTAATGATTCAAAATTGTGAAGACAACTCCCCATCATTTTATGTCTCACTGACTATTCATGAAAAAATCCTTCACAATTTCCTTTTGGACACTGGAGCTAGCCATAATCTAATGCCCAAGGTTGTCATGGATGAGTTGGGTCTTGACATCACTAGGCCTTATCATGACTTTTTTTCTTTTGACTCTAGAAAAGTGAAATGCCTAGGATTAATCAAGGACCTAGCCATCACTTTGTCACAGCTGCCCATGAAGAGCATGATGATGGATATTGTGGTAGTAGATGTACCCGCCAAGTTTGGCATGTTACTTTCCAGAGGTTGGATCAAGGGATTAGGTGGATCATTACAAAATGATCTGTCCTATGTTACTGTCCCAGTCTTTGGAGGTGAGAGCAAGAGATTATACAGAGAAGCTCAACTGGCTTATATCATCAGCGATGAAAGGAACCCCACTAATCATCCCATCTATGCTGTTGACACTGATTTTGGAGCCTGTATTCTTCATATTGAAGAATCCCAGTTGGCCTCCACGTAGCTTAAAAAACCAATTTGCTAGATCACAGAGGAAGAAGGCCCACAGGTTTGGGACATGTTCTTTGATGGAGCTTGCTCTAAGGGAGCTGCAGGGGCAGGTGTAGTCCTTGTGTCCCACACACAGGAATACATTCATTTATCTTTCAAATTAACCTTTCAGGTCACAAATAACATAACAGAGTACAAAGCTTTCATTCTAGGCTTAAGCACTGCCAAAGAAATGGGTATAAAAGGCCTGAAAGTGTTTGGAGATGCAGACCTCATCATTCAGTAGGTCAATAAATCGTTCCAAGAAAAGCATCCAAGGATGAATGCATAAAGAGAGGAGGTATGGAGGCTCAAGGATTATTTTAATGATTTCAGCATTTCTTATATTCCGAGAATGAAGAACCAGCTTGCTGACTCCCTTCATGTGTCTACTAGCACGTTTATTCCTCATTTGCCTCCTAAATTGACGTATGATTTTCAGGTAAAATACAGACCGTCTCTGCCTGGCAATGTCAAATACTGGAGATTTTTTGAAGACAATGCAGAAATTAATAGGTTTTTGTAAGTGGTTGAGGAATTTTCTGAAACACACATTGACCAAGAAAATGAAACCATGGAAGAATGCGGCCAGTCCAAGCTAAAGGATGAGATCGACCGAGGAGGCATTGTCTAGCTTCCTAGTAATAATATTCCAAAAGGATTGGTGCCTCTAGAGAATTTTTTCGATCATAACGATTTGCCTTATAAGCCTGCCAAAACAGAAAATGATTCTGCTATTTGTAAGCAGAATATAGGAAGCCCAGCCCATGCGAAATTCATCAGCCTGTCCACTCATTTGTCTTCTGCCCAAAATTTCAAGTATTTCACCCTCATGAAGCAATTCGCTGATATTTTTGCCTGGGAATACAGTAATCTCAAAACCTATTATACAAACATCATTCAACATAAGATTCCACTAGAAAAGAATACCACCCCTTTAAGCATAAGTTAAGACCTATCAACCCTCTCTTATTTCCTTTGATTGAGAAAGAGATCAAGAAGCTGTTGGATGCCAAAGTCATAGTTCCCCTAATGTATTCAAAGTGGATAGCTAACCTTGTGGTAGTAAGAAAGAAAAATGGAGAAATCAGGCTTTGTTTTGACTTCAGAAATTTGAACAAGTGCTCTAAAAAAGATAACTACCCCTTGCCTAAGATGGAACCCTTGCTGCAAAAGGTTTCAGGGGCTAGAGTCATGTCTTTCTTAGATGGATTTTCAGGTTTCAATCAGGTTGATATACATCCAGAAGATCAGGAAAAGACCGCCTTCACTACTCTTGGGGCACTTTCATGTACTCCAAGATGCCTTTTGGACTGATGAATACCGGGGCTACTTTTCAAAGAGCCATGGACATAGCCTTTGTGGGAGAGAAGGACAAGTTTGTCCTTATTTATCTGGATGACATAACAGTCTTCTCCAGTAGTCACAAAGACCATTTGCAACATTTGAAGAAGGTCTTCCTAAAGTGTAGACAATTTGGAATTTCAGTGAACCCAAAGAAGTCATAGTTTGCTCTAGAAGAAGGCAAACTTCTAGGACATATTGTTTCTGCTGAAGGTGTGAAGATTGATCCAGCAAGGATTCAAGAAATTCAAACATTGTCCATGCCAAGGTCTAAAAGGGACATCCAATCCTTCTTGGGTAAGATTAAATTTGTAAGGAGGTTCATTCCAAACTTTGTAGAGCTAGTAAAGCACATCACTTCCATGCTGAAGAAAGGATCAGAAATAAAATGGACAGATGCTTCAAGAAGCTCTTTTGAAGCCATCAAGCAAGCTATCATGGAAGCTCCCAATTTATTCAGCCCATATTACACTAAGGATTTTTGTATCTTCTCTTTTACCTCTTATGATACACTTGCAGCAGTTTTGTTGCTGAAAAATGATGAAGGCGTAGAGCACCCCGAGGCCTTTTTCAGTAAAACTCTAAGGGATACTGAACTAAGGTATGACCTTATTGAAAAACAAGATTATGCTCTCATAAAATCTTTAAAGGCATTCATAATTTATATTCTGCATTCCAAAATGGTTGCATATGTACCTTCAACCTCAGTAAAAGATGTCTT
The DNA here is from genome assembly GCA_000404065.3 of Pinus taeda. Classification (NCBI taxonomy): domain Eukaryota; kingdom Viridiplantae; phylum Streptophyta; class Pinopsida; order Pinales; family Pinaceae; genus Pinus; species Pinus taeda. The sequence goes on along the minus strand of APFE030391120.1, from coordinate 167,298 downwards.
AACTCAACTAGATATTGATGGAAAGAGAGCTAAATGGATTGCAAAATTCATAGAGTTTAACATAGAGGTGAAGGCCACTAAGCTTGTCAAAGGCCAGGGCTTGGATAAACTTATGGTTGAAGAAAATTGCAGCGTGTTAGACATAAATTCCATGGGTCTAAATTCAGATGATGAGCAGACAGAGGGAGCAACAGAAGAGCAAAAGCAGAATCACCCAATGGCTGAAAATATAGCCACTTATGAGTGGTATTCCAGCATAGTTCATTTTTTGCAAAAGCTAGAAGTCCCTCGAGGGCTTAGCTCAAGTCAAGCCCGGGCCATTAAATTCAAATCAGCCAAATTTTGCATAAATAAAAATCTCCTTTATTGGAAAGACCCATCAAGAATCCTCTTGAGATGTTTAGATAAAGAACAATCTGTGGAAGTCATACACCAGTTCCATTCTAGCATTTGTGCGGGGAATCATTATTGGAAAACCACAACCCACAAAATCTTGAGGGCTAGGTATTATTGGCCTACTTTGTTCTCTGATGTGATTTCTTTGTGAAAGATTGTGACAAGTGTCAGAGGTTTGCAAGAAGGAAACATCTAAAATATCTGCCCTTGAAGCCAGTACATGTCAATGGTCCCTTCCAGCAGTGGGGCTTGGACTTTATAGGTGAGATAAACACACATTCCAGTGGCCAACACAAATGGATCTTAGTAGCCACTAATTATTTCACCAAGTGGATTGAGGCTATACCCACTAAGAATTCCAATCATCAAGTTATCATAAAGTTCTTGAATGAGAATATTTTCACTAGATTTGGTTACTCAACCAAACTAGTCACTGATAATGTAGCAGCTTTCAAGGCAAAAGAATTGGTGGACATGACTGAACCCATGGGCATTCAAGTGGTGCATTCTACCTCATATTATCCTCAAGGCAATGGCCTAGCAGAATCATCTAACAAGAGTCTGATAAATGTAATGAAAAAACTGTTAGAGGACAACAAAAAGAGTTGGGATTCCAAGTTGAAGTTTGTGCTATGGGCTAACAGAGTTAGCATCAAAAAGTCCATAGGGAATTCTCTGTTTAAACTGGTTTATGGCATTGATGTTGTTTTCCCTATCCAGTTGATTTCCCGGTGGCTAAATTATTGCAAGAAGAACAAGATGAAGAGAATTACATGGTAAGAAGAATAAATAACCTGGCTGAACTACAGTAGATCAGAGAGTAGCTAGTTGAGAAGTCAAAGGCTCATCAAAAGAAAATCAAAGAAACCTTTGACAAGAAGGCAAAAGTGGACAATTTCCAAATTGGTGATTGGGTGCTATAATGGGATGCATTTAAGGAAAAGAAAGGTAATCATGGCAAGTTCGACTCCTTATGGATAGATCTGTTTGTGATCGCTCAAATCCAACAGAACAATACATTCATTCTGCACAGTCTGGAAGGAGGAGATACTTTTGGTAGCCCAGTAAATGGGCAGTTTTTGAAACTTTATTTCGTTTAAGGCTTTAAAGCCTTGTTGTTGTAAATATGTTTTTTCTAGTTTTTATTTTCATTTCGAAATAGACTCCATGTCTAGTGGAACACTAGGAGGAAGATTTGATTTTGTTTTTATAGGAAAGGCATTGATCTGTGATCCTTGAAACCTCACAGGGAGGATTTCATCCCCAGAAGGAGCCAGTGTTAGCCTTGCTGGCAAAAGGCCCAAAATTGGATCCATATATGCTCTTAAAGTCTCCAAATTTTCTTAAAATCATGCCCATGGATCCAAAAATGCTCTTGAAATCTTAAGCATTTGCTCAAAATCACCCAAAAGGTCAAAATCAGCGCAAGAGGAGAGCCCTTGGAAGGGCATAAATACACTATCGAGAGGCAAAAAACACATGAAAACCATGAAAAATCAAAAGTGTAGGCTTAAATCATGGAAAGAACAACAACCATTAGGTCTAGCCGATCAATGACCCAGATCTAAGCAGCTAATCGCAATCAGTGCTGCAAAAAGGATGACTTAAGGACAGGGTAATGCCGATAGCGATAAGTCCTGGACCCAAAAGGGTCCGGGAAGTGAAATATATAAAATTTGAGATCCGCAAGAAGGCCAATTATAATGCATTTTCAATATTTTCCTTAATATAATGAAATACAAAGGGAGCCTTGGGAAGCATTGATGCGATGAGGCCCGAACTTGAAAGGGTTCGGGAATGAAATATATAAATATTTCAGGTTTGCCAAGCTATTTTTTCATAATATCCAATGTTTCGACATATTTCCAATACAAAGGGAAAATGACAAAACCGGTAAGATTTTGGGGGAGCCAAAGGAGATAAGTGGTTTAGGCCAAGGTCTGCCCAATTCCATACAGCGACCGCCATGTGTTCGGGACAAGGAGAGAGAAAACCACCCTCATCAAGCAGTTAACTCTAGTACAAAAGAGGTGCTCGAAATGGATCACCACCGTTGGATCTAGAACTCCAAATCAACGGTGGAGATGTGATATCACCCCAAAGGCAGACCCAATAGATATATATCCCATTTTTGAGGACTTTGAAGTCCGAAAAGGACATAGAGGGGTAGGATTTCTCAATATTCCTGTGTTTTCTATTTAAAACAAAAATAGTATGGCAACGTTGTTATGTATTTATAGAAAGCATACATTGGTAACATTTGCAAGGGAACAACACAACATAGCATGCCCAACACATCCCCAAACCGACAAAGAGGTCGAGAAGTGGCACAACACAGCACAACATGCGCAGCTGTCCAAAACAAACAGAAATATCAAAGGCCACAACGCAGCTCATAAAAAAAAACATCATGGGGCATCTCTGGCATGAGAGAGCTTCCAGATAGTGCATCAAACTACCTGAAGGTGGTTATTCCTCTGTTAGAAGGAGAGAACCTTCGATCCATGCTTGCCTATTGAGGGAATCAATTAGTTAACAAGATGGATCAAACAGATTAAGACTCCAAGCCTTTGAGAGCTCAGGAGCATTGTAAAAGGCCTATAAAAGGCTGAAAACTAGATGTAACAGAGGTTCAACTTCTGGAGATTGTTGATACTATGTTCCTTCAAGCTTTTCATCTTCATTCTAGAAATATAAGATTCTTTTTCTATTATATGTTCAATGTCCATTCTCTTTGCTGTTCTATGCTTGCACTTGAATAGGTTATTCATGTTTTCTGTTGTGTTTAATGCCAGATAACTGTCATCTTATCTCTGCATTGATAAATTAGATTTGCAAGTCTCATTTACTTCCTGTAGCTGGCCATTCATATGTGTTTATGTATGCAATATGTTGGTATAGTCAGTATTCTCCATCTATCCATTGAATCCATAAATTATTGAGCATTAGTGGTATAAAGCCTTGTAGTTTTGAGGGTGTTCATGCATGTCTTGAGTGAGAATAGAGCTAAAATGATTATCTAACTTGATCCAAACCATCATCCATTCCAATAGTTCTGAGAACAATATTGAATATTATATGTTACCAGGCATCTCCAAGCTGCAACCTAGGAGAGTTTCCTAGAGTGATAATAGTTTCCATGCCTGCCTTTCTTTTAATTGCGACACATTCTCTAGTTGGCCTGTCCTTGGGTCTTTAATAGTTTACTTGGAGATGGAGAATTTGTGTCTCCATACATGTCTCATTGGGCACTATTCAATCCCCTGTCTTTGTATGGTAACTCAATGACTCCCTTTGGCCTTCACGACTCACGCTAATGGTTTGCCCCTCTTGTGGGTTCTCCACTTTCTTTCTATTTGCAGGCTTCTTTGATAGTGTTTTCAATTCTCATTTTCTCTCTCATGAATTATCAATGGTTTCTCTATTTCTATTATGTATTAGGCTCCATATCGAAGCTAATGGGTATTGCCAAAATTATCAGTTTGTGTCTTGCAATATACAAGAGCTTATCTGTAGGGCTTCTAAGTATCATTTGGCCCTGGTTATGCTTCCTGGTGCCCTTCTAGTGGTTTTCTCCTCCCAATTGAACTTTTTTGTACTCATAGCTAATGAGGGACATTTCATTAATCATGGGCATAGGGATGTGGCAAAAAAATCAAACTAAGGAATGCGGGCCAATGTCCTATGGTTGGAAGAATCATGCAGTTCATATCTTATGGAGTATCGGTGATCATGGTTTATTGAAGCTCATGACCCATAGATAATCATGGTCTGTTGATGATTGTTTTCCATCGTTTCTACTCATGGTCCATTGATGCTAATCATGCACTGTTGAATTTGCTCATGGTTTGTCAACACTACTACTCTAGGTGGCTTAATGCATGGAATATTCAGGTTATTATGTAGTGATAGTTCTAATTTTAACTGTCTTTAGGTGGTTTCTTTTTGTGTATATGAAGATGGGAGGTTTTTTTTTGAGTTGGCTTAGCTCTATAGATTAAAACTTTTGTATGTGTAATTGCTTGGAACTCTTTGTGGACTTAGCAATGTTTTCTTTTTATCAGCTGAACTGATTAAACATAATACATATAATCTTAAGATTCTCAATCTATGCTACTAAGTTGGTTTCCCTACGAGCATGCCATTAACACAAAAAACTATCACTTGTATTTCTCCTCCTCAATAATAAAAGGTGGAAATAATAAAAAGTGGAACTGTACATACACAAAAAAGATGATGACATAACAATTTATCTATAAAATAATTTTATTCTTGCATCGTAATTGCTTTTACTTGATTATTGTTTAGCTAACCACTAAGTTATTATTATTATTACTGCTGCTTTTGAAATCAATAATTTAAAATAAATTGAATTATAAATTATTTTAATTATTGAGTTCAGGAAGGAAAAATGTATACAACAACAATTTAATATGAAATTTTTAAGTATGGAGAGATTTATATATTAGTTTCCTTATGGAACGTTGGTGTGATTATAGTCTATTAAGTTGGTGTGATTATAGCTATAGTCATTGGTAATATTATATTATTTAATTCTTTTTATTCTCGATAAAGAAATTAATTAGTGTATAATATTTTATTAACTATGAGAGAATGTATTTTTTTTTATAATAATAAAATCGTATTGAATTAAATTAAATTATTATATTATTGTTGTGGGATCAATAATTTAAATACATTGGATATATATTTTTTAATTGATTCATTTATAATTATTTGAATATTGAAATTCTAAGGGAAAAAATGTATACACCACAATTTAATAATGAAACTTTTAAGTATGGAGAGTTTTATTAGTTTCCTTATGGAACGTTGGTGATGTTTTAGTCTTTTAAGTTGGTTGTATTATAGCTATGTCATGGTAATATTATATTATTTAGATTCTTTTATTCTGGGATAAAAGAATAAATATAGTAGTATAATATTTTATTAAATATTAGAGAAATGTATTTTTTAAATAAATAATAAAATCTATTTTAATTACAAAATTAGCGGAACATAATAACATATGGAATTTCATTTGTTAATTAAATTTTTATATTTTTAATTTATTTTTTCTAAAGAATTAAATTCAAATAACATATGAGATGTAGATTGGGTTTTAAAAACAAGAAACAGGTTGGGGTGCGGCGATCTGCTAGGGTTTGCAGGTTTGCAGATGTGCAGCTGACGGATCGGGCCAACGACGAATGTGGGAGGGCCCATTGCAGCAGTCAGGTCGGGGCGGAGAATAGGACAGCAGAGCTTTAGTTTGTCAAGTAAGCAGCTATTTTCCCAGTTTTTGTCAGGAGTATTTTCTAAAGGGACAAGAGCTGAGAGGGAATGGAAAACACTTCGGGGAGGGGAGAGATCCCCTCCTTCAAGAAGGTAGTAACGGGGGAGAATAGTGCGAGTGGAATACAACAGAATCAGCAAGAAAACTATGCCCTAGTCATGGGCAATCTGTGGCAGAAAAGGATGAAAGGAAAATGCCTACCACGAGCCCAAAAGCAGCCAAGATATGTTATCCCCAATAACAAGCTGGAGGAATATAACAACTATATGAAAGATCATGCCCTGATCTGCAAATTCATAGGATATTGGCCTCCGGAGAAAGAGTTATACAGGTGGATTGAACAAAGGTGGAAACCGAAGGGTCACATAGACCTAAAGCTCGGAGCCCAAGGGTTTTTCACAGCCATTTTCACGAACCTGGAAGACAGAAACAGGGTCTTTGAAGAAGGACCGTATTTCATGAATAACGCAGGATTATTCATGAAATACTGGGAGGAGAGATATAACCCAGAAAAAGAAAAGCTGTTGGAAGCCCTAATCTGGGTCAGGCTGTTTGGACTCCCCGATGAATTCTAGGATCCTGAAATTTTGGAAGGGATAGGAAACTCAATCGGAAGCTTTGTTAAAGCTACAGAAGCTACCCGACGAGGTAAATATAACTCATATGCAAGGATCTGTGTATACATGAATCTAGCCGAGCCCCTCCCAGATCATGTTGAGGTGGAGTATCACGATGAAGTGTGGCAACAACCAGTAGATTATGAACACATCCCTTTTAGATGCCGTAAATGTCATGAATATGGGCATCTGTATAGACAATGCCCATTAAACAAGGAGGATGAATTGAAAAGAAATCAGGAGGAACATCAGAGAAATACAGGAAAAATGGAGGAGACTATCAAAGGTTTTGAACAGGTCACAAGAAGAAAGAGACAAAGTCAAGAAAAAACTAAATCCCAACCTCAAGGAAAATCTGGTATTACAATAAGCCAAAATAAGTTTCAGGCTCTCCAGAATGAAAATGAAGAGTATGAAGTTAATCTGGAAGATGATGAATACCCTAGGAATTCCCCAATGGATACTACAGGCGAAAGTAAAGGGAAGGAAGTAAACCTAGGATGAAGTTCTGAAGAACAGCCGGAAGGAAAGGTGGAGGATTTGGTAATACAATCCCCGATGGAGGTGGAAAATCAAGTCGAAGGCAAGATTGAGGAAGAAAGAATCATGAAACAGCTAATACAATAATGGAAATATTTAGATAGCAGATTCATACCTGAGAAACAGAAACAACTGTACAAGGAATTATTTCAGAAATATAAGGAAAAAAAAGGACAAAACGCAGACAAGCAGATAATGATAGGACCTGACCAAGGGATTGGACAGATGGGAATGGATGGCTCTGGCAAAAGCAGTAGGAAACGAGGCTGGAAGCCGATGAATGAAACTATCCAGACTATAGGAGAAACCTTGATAAACTCAGGCAAAGTGATACCTCTGTCAGAGGTATTCTTCCCCTCTTTCCAAAAGTTTTAAATGATTGTGATCAGTTGGAATATAAGAGGCCTAAATAGCAAGGGCAAACAGAGGTATTTGAAAGAAAAATTGAAAAAAGAAAAGCCTAGTGTTATGATTCTATAGGAGACAAAAATTTTGGTTCAACAGATTGAAGAACTCATGGCCAAGAATAAAATGCATTATGAAGTTACGGGACAAGATGCCATTGGGTCTGCAGGGGGTATTGCAATTTTGTGGAACCCGAATGATATCATCTTAGATAGCTGGACTAGTATGAGCAGAATCCTTATTGGCCTTGGTAGAATAGTAGGAACTAAAGAGCAGGTTGTCATCTCAGGGGTGTATGGACCTCCTTCTCCAGGAGAAAAAGAAAACTTCCTAAATAGCATGAAAATCATTCGTAGGTTATATCCAGAAGTTGACTGGATAATTGGTGGTGATTTTAACCTAATCATATCTTTAGAAGAAAAGAAGGGAGGAATAAGAAAAATGGATTACTTTATGGAGAAGTTTAATGATCTGATAGATGACCTCAGGCTTGTAGATATCTAGACTATAAACGGGATTTGCACCTGGAATAACAGGAGGGGGGGTAAAAATCAAATTGCCTCCAAGCTTGATCGATTCCTTATTTCTGAAGGTATCATGAACAAGGATATTTTTATAGAAGCAAAGATAATGCCTTCCCTGGGGTCTGATCATTGGCCAATCAGACTTGAGGTGGACATCAAAGTGAACCAAGGAAAAATACCTTTTCGTTTTGAATCCTTCTGGCTAAGAGACCTAGCATTTATCAAAAAAATTGAAGAATGGTGGTGTCAAAGCACGATTCAGGGCAAAGGAAAAATGCGTACGTTTCAATTAAAACTTAAAGAGCTGAAAAAGAAAATTAAAAACTGGAACAAGAAGGAGTTCGGCAATATTATGGAAGACAAACAAAATTTGGAAAAAGAAATAGAAACTCTCTAGCAGAAAATGATTTTGGAAGGCAGAACAGAGGAAAGCATCAGTAAGGAAGGAACAATTCTTGGCAAACTTGAAGAAAGAAGGAAATAAGAGGAAATTCTATGGCGTCAAAAATCGAGAATAAATTGGTTAAGGGAGGGGGAAAGAAATACTAAGTTCTTTCATCAAGCTATGATCAAACATATACAGAGAAACATGATTCTTTCTATCAAAGACAAGAATGGGAACAGAGTGGTCGAGCAAGCTGAAATTGAACAGGTCCTGATTGATCATCATAAGGAAATACTAAGGGAACCTCAAGCTGATAGAATTCATGCAATCCAGGAAATTTTCTCTGCCATCCCTCGTTTGGTCACTGAAGACCAAAATAAAGCGTTGATGAGAGCTGCCACTTTAGAGGAGATAGAGGAAACTATGAAAGCAATGAAGAAAGGTACTGCTCTAGGCCCAGATGGTTTCACTGTTGAATTCTTCCAGGCAGGATGGCACTTCCTGGGAAAAGAGATTCTGGAGCTGGTAGAAGAATCCAGGATGAATCAGAAGGTATGGCCTGCCCTTAACTCCACTTTCTATGCTCTAATCCCTAAAGGTGATAATCTGGAAGATGCTAATGGTTTTAGACCCATAGCGTTGTGTAATGTTATCTATAAGATTATAACATCTATGATGGCCAAGAGATTAAAACCCCTGCTGGATAAGTTAATTTCTGCTGAACAAACGGGTTTCGTTGAAGGAAGGCAGATCCTTGATGGCTTGGTGGTCACTCAAGAAGTTATTCACTCCTTAAAAGTCAAGAAACAGAAGGGTATGATGATTAAATTAGACCTGTCGAAGGCGTATGATCGGTTAAGCTGGAACTATTTGGGAAAAGTCCTGGAGAGTTTCGACTTTTGTAGGAGGTGGATTGACTGGATTCATAGTTTGATCTCCTCCCCTAGTTTTTCTATCCTGGTGAATGGGATTCCCTCGAAAACTCTCTGCCACTAGAGGTCTTCGTCAGGGTGATCCTTTATCTCCCTTTCTGTTCATTTTAGCTGCTGAAGGTCTGGGTCTGTTCATCAAGAAAGAAAGAGAAGCAGACAAAATCAAAGGTCTTAAGCTCTGGGGAAATAATCTGTGCTTAACTCATCAGCAATTTGTTGATGATATCATGTTGTTTGGAGAGCCTACAGTCAAAGAGGTCAAACACCTCCGAAAAATCCTGGATCTTTTTGCGGAGGCTTCAAGTCTAGAAATTAATAGGGACAAATCTTGTGTCTTCATATTTAACACTGTGGACCAGGTCAAAGCTCATCTTATAAGACTCTTGGGGTTCAGGAGGGGTGAACTTCCTACTAAATACCTGGGCAAAATTTTGGACTTTACCTCCAAAAAGATGAAAAATTGGCAAGGAATTATAGATAAGCTCGCAATAAGGTGGCAAATTGGGCCTTCAGAACTTTAAATATAGCAGGTCGAATAGTTTTGGCAAAAACTGTCCTTCAAGCTATCCCTGTCTACCCTTTATCAATTATGGCAGCCCCCATAGGTATTTGTGTTAGGATAAGAGAGATCATTAGAAATTTTATATGGAGAGGGGCGGATTAGAAGAAAAAATGGGCCTTAGCTTCCTGGTGCTAGTTAACTGAAAGAAAGGAGAAAGGAGGTCTGGGGTTGAGGGACCCTGAGACTCTCAATAAGGTGTTGGGAGCAAAACTTTGGTGGAGATGGCTTAGGGGGGGAAATGATCTGTGGAAAATTATATGGAAAGAAAAATACAATATGCCTAGTCAGCAGTAGAAATCTTAAAGCGAAAGGATACCCCCAGAGGGTCTTTGGTCTGGGACCTAGCTCGTCTCAACAGGGATCTGGTAGAAAAGCATTCCTTCTGGGAGATTCGAGGTGGCGAGGAAGCTAACTTCTGGGAGGATAAATGGCATCAGAAGGAAAGACTAAGCTCCATTCAGGGCCTCCAACAGGTCCACGACAGAATTGGAAGAGATAGACCTCTTGTCAGGGACTATTGGAAAGTTAATAACCCAGATGAAAGTTGGAGGACTTGGGTGGATCTGTCGAAGTGGGACGGAGAATTCAGCATGGACCACAAAGCAGTCTTTAGGAAGGAGGTTGAGTCAAGAAAGATTAAAGCCCGCAATGGCAGGGATATTCTCCGTTGGGGAAATTCTATGAAAGGCTCGTTTACTACTAAGGAGGCCTATTTCCTAACCTCAGAGCAATTTGGAAACGAAGAAAACCCCGACTGGAGAATAGTTTGGGAAAGGAATTGGTGGCCGAAAGTCTCCATATTTATCTGGCTGGCATCAAAAAACAAAATCCTCACCTGGGATCGGATTCAAAAGAAAGGTTTTATTGGCCCATCGAGATGTTATCTGTGTAATTCGGAGGGGGAATCCAGAGATCATCTGCTACTTCATTGCCCCTTTGCTAAGACCCTATGGATAAATACCAAAAGATCTTTTGGTAAACCTGAAAATTCCCCCCCGCGAATTCAATGATGTGGTTTTCCAATGGAATAAGGAAGTCTTTCAATGTAAAGTAGTCAGGCGAGCTTGGGACCTCATCTCTGGATTTTCCCTCTGGATGATCTGGAAGGAGAGGAATCACAGGATATTCCAGAACTCAGCAATGGAGCCGGAAGTCATTTGGGGAAAAGCAATTAAGCTTCTGCGAGAAACAATCTTGGCGGATAAATGGGTTGGGGAAGATTGGAAGGCCAACCCGATGGAGGAAGAAATCCTGAACAGATTAAATTTAAAATTCGAAATGGTTTTTCATAAACATAATCCCAACCATGAGATGCGGTCTAACAGCCCGGATAAATTCTGCTATCCTAAAGAAAATTTCATCAAATTGAATTTCGATGGGGCCTCTAAGGGGAACCCGGGCGAAGCTGGCTTTGGTGGTATCTTCAGGGACAGCAGTAATCAGGGAAGATGGATTTTTGCTGAGTGGGGGGGGGGGGGGGGGGGAAGATGGATTTGTTCTGGGCTCTGCACCAAGGCTTATGAATTGCGGTCAGAAATGGATACTCCAACCTCGAAATCACAGGGGACTCTCAGATCGCGGTGGAGATGTTGAAAAAACTCTACAATGGCCGGAATTGGGAAAAAGTCTCGAGTAGTTGGCGATCAGCCGAAATAGTCCAGGAAATTGCAAAGCTCTTGCCTCGCATTGAGTATAAGGTGATCAACCATGTGAGGCGGAAAGGGAACCGGGCGGATGACTTCCTGGCGAACTGGGGATGCAGAGGCTGCGGCAGCTCGATGGATGTCCAATGGAGAGCGGTGTGCGAGCATCAGGAATGGTCGGACCTGGCAACCATCATCAAGGCGGATCATGACCAAGCCACCGGTAGAGAGGTGGAGCGCGATGAGCTGGAGCGCCAGAGGGGCATGGAGAGCCCAGCCCATGTAGGATCATTATGATTAAGAACTCCATGAGAATGATACCGCTCGTGCGGAGCCTTGGGAAAGGACGGAAGTTAGGACAGATGGTTAAAGAACGTCAGAGAGGCCTGGGTGAAGAGATCGGTGATCGACATGGGAGATCACATCGAGAAGGTACGCAATCTGAGGAGAATTCTTTGCCCAACCCAATGGCAGATCCGAACTAGCGTGGTAATGGCGAGTACATGTCAGAGGTTGTAAATAGTAATAAATCAAACCGGATGGTTGATAGGAATTGCCATGCTTGCGGGAACAGATGGCAGGATTCAGACAGACAGATGGATAACATGAGCAGGCTCCGGGATTCTATAAAAACCTGCATGCAAAGCACCCACCCTCAGAGAATTGCAACTAGCTTCAACAGCGCGAAAGGCGTCACTGGTTGTCTGAGGGCCTCCTGCATTACTTTCAGTCGGCATTTGGTGAACGGTATGATGGAAACAAGAAAGAAGGCTCGGCTTGCAGAGGAAATGGAAGCTACGCGGACCAAGGTGGTTGATAGGAAAGGTAAAGGGATTACGAAAGAAGAGGTCCCGGACGATGTCTTTGAGGTCCCAGATACTTCAGACGAGGGAGTGAGCAGCGACCTGAGTATGAATGCTGAAGAGTGGGAACGGTATGCCATGGGTGTTAGTCTGAGGAGCCGGTGCGGTAGACGGGTTCCTACGCACGGGCGTCGGAGGCGGGTCAGTCATGATGGCTGCGAGACTGCTCCTAGCCATGGTCAGAACAATGTGGCTAGAAAAGCCCGGGACATCAAGAAAGAAGTCCCTGAGCCGAGTCGTCATCCTGGAAGGAAGGCCAGACAAACCTTTGAGCATAAAATCCAACGGGTAGAACGTGCTTACGTTCAGAACACCAACCCTAAAATCAGGCGCATCATCCAGAATATGGAAGAAGAGGCAATTCAGGCTCAATCGGAGTCGGAAATGGAGGATTGGGAGCTGCTGGTTCATGACCCTGGTAATACAAGAGGAAGGATGTCTCTTTTCAAACAATCCCTTCATATTTATTGGGTAATGAAACGGTTGCTGGCCAAACCTTTGGAGCAGGTGGCCTCTGAAATGGCTGAGATGGCTCAGGGTGTTCCCAACTTGAGGCGTGAACTCCGGATCCTGCAAATCTCCATGGAGATGCAAGGGAAGCAGCTTGAAGAGATTCAGCAGTTGCTCAAGGCCAGCCAGTAGAGGAGCTCCAAGGAGGACTCTCCAATCTTTGCTAATGCAGTTGAGTAGTTTTAGTTCTAGTCTCCCTTCTGATGATTTTGCGGTATTTAGATACTTTAGTCAGCTTCCCTCTTTTTGTAATGGACAATTTATATATGCATATCACTAGAATTAGACCAGGGAAGGACTGTAATGTCTATTTAGCCAAGAAAAAGAGACTACGTGACTTCTTTTTTTGGTATGGTGTTAAAAACTTTAGGTGGATACGCTACTCGGTTTCCCCTGGTGGGCGGGTCGTTGGTCCACTAATTTTGATGTAATTTTCTGATATGTTAATAGAAAAAGAGATGCACCACCTTTGCCTACAAAAAAAAAACATATGAGATGTAGATTAATTGGTTTGTGTGGGGTTTAGTCATCACTAGGTTAGAGGATCAAATCTCATGAGGAGGGGTTGACGATGGGAGCCACCTTTGGGGGAATTTAACTATCCCAGGGGGCATCCAAGCTCAACTAAGCTTTGCACCTAGTTAAAAAAAAATTCTTAAGGGACTAACTTAATTGGTGATCAAAGTGATGCGAAATCGTGCAAACCAAGAGAGCCAAGGCTCAATCCCATAGTCATGATTTAGTCTATAGAGAGGAGAGGAGGAGAAGTAGTAGGCCCCTAGAGGTATCATGGTATCAACTAGAATCAATCTCTTGTCATGCAAGTACAAGACTAACCCAATTGCTAATTCCTCTAGGTTACAAAAAAAAGAATTAAATTCAAATATACATTTACATTAGTATCAATTTATCTATAAAACATTTTTGTTTTGGCCTCTTGGTTCTTTTACTTTATTTTAGTTCATATAACCACTAAATTGGGGCATTTTGGGCATGCTACCACTAATTATTTATTTGCGTCATTGGAGAAATAGGATTCGGGTCCTTGTCTTGTTTGGAAGAGTATGATTCATGCCTCCTTTTAGCATTTTCACTAGATTCCTCTTTTAGTTGGACAAATAGGAAAAAACTTAGGTTGAGTTGTGATAGTATAGGTATATTGCACTTCATTAGAGACAAGATAATAGATTTGTTAGAGAAACAACTTAATTTTTGTATGTATTTTGTTAAGTTTTGCTAAGCGGTGGTCTATTTGTGACTATATCCACCAAGAATGCATCCTATTTTTCCCTCTAGAAGTATCCTTTTAGTGGTACATGGGTACTTTGTGTTTGGGCACATCTATTTGTCATGTTCATGGAAAAAATAGATTTTGTAGCAAATGTCAATGTGCTTCTAATCTAGAAATCATGTTCACTTTTAATCTTTTCTCTCTAAAATAATTATCTTAGGAAGAATGATATGTGTGTGTGTGTGTGGTATTGAAGATATTGAAAACATAGTTACTAGTATTTGGAGTTAGAGTGTTGAACTTACCCATACCATTACCTATGTTTTGTTGACTTTGGGACCATAATAGTCCAAGTGGAAACTAGGTAAACTTACCCATATTAGAATCACAAGGAACAAATTTTGTATGTGGGTTAAAGTTGGAGTGCCATAGATAGAGAAAAATACCCCCACCCTCCATTTTTTGCGTCCCTCAACTAATAACATGAATTATTTTGCAACAATGTTCCTCTCCACATAAAAAAATGGAGTGGGTACCTTTAATTAAAGGTTCCATACCCTTCATGGACTAAGGCACTTAACTAGTTACACAAATTATTATGCAATGAATAATTTTCTTTTTCCATACAATGTTCCTTCACTCCAATCAAAGGGGATAATTTTTCAAAGATTTAGAGGAGGTCAAGGAAACATTCAGGGGACAAATAGAGGAGACTTCCCCTTGTTCTTGATGCCACCACAGAGGGGAAACACTATGTGGAAAGTATACTCCTTTTGAATGCTATATTCACACAATAGGTAGTGATCATCTAACTATGTGCCAACGAAGCACAAATTTTGTTGATTCAAGGGACTCCATGCCTGATCTAAATCTATATCTTTATATCAATGGTTGAATCCCTAGGGTTCACTTCAGAACATGATTTTACTCCTTGTTAGAGGCTTCACAAGAATTTGAATCCATCTTCTACTTACAAATGTAATTTTTGATTTTCACCACGCAATTTGCAGACATGATTTTTCAACTAATTTTCTAACATGAATTTTGTCAAATATTTTTCCACTAGATTATTGTGGTTTACACATAATGGTTTTGATTTAATTCAATCTTATCTAAAACTTCATTTTATTGTGCCTTTTTTGGATCCCAAAATCAAGTAAGAGAATAATTTAATTGGGTGAGGATTGGATTGCAACCAAAGTTTGAGCAATGTACTAACAATTTGGAAAGCTTGATGGTGTTCATCCAAGACCTTGTGGATGGTTGAAAAACCATCACACACGCATGATAATGATTATCCATGAATGCCACCTTGCACATTCCATTTCTAGTATAATAGTGCATCATGTATTTGTTTCATTGTAAAAATTGATGTTCTTTGGGACGTGTTCTCTAAGTTATGGCATGATCGATCAATATGATGAATTGCTCGCATTAATGAACTAAATAAAAACATTTTGGCTTCATCCAATGACAAAGGATTTGTTTTCAAAACAATGTTAGTGTAAGATCCATCACATGAACACCTATTATCTTCCTAGTGTTTGGTTTGGAAAGAGCCGCATGATGTAAATAAAATTGTTATATGTATTGTAGATTATTTAAATACACAAATGTAGTAATTGATATGATATTATGGCCATCAATAACCTATTATTTAATGAAGTCTTTGGGTTAATTTAGAGGTGCTTGCAAATTGTATAAGCTTTTGAGTTGACATTTATGAATTCATGATAGAAAATCTATAATTTAAGTTATACGATTTTACTTAACATTATTAATTATTTAATAAGATTTATTATCTTAAAATGGTGATTCTAAGTTAAAATTCTATAATTTTTTGAAAAATTCTTAAATATGTTTCTAAATAATAAAAAAATGGTGCTACTAGTATTACTATATTTATTTTCATAAAAGTTTAAATTTTTTTATAATGTTGATGTAATGATGTTGTTTGTAGTTTTTCTTTTAAATCCTTGTTTCGTCATTTATTCAAAAATTCTAATATTAATGTCATGACCATTTTTAGAAAGCATATTTTTAAAACTATTTTAGTATTGAATTTGAAATAATGCAATTTTTTTCTTTCCAATTTGGGTTTTTCTTGCTTGAATTTTTCCTTTTGAATGTCATTCCAACTTTTTTTTATTCATTAATATTTCTATTTTTTTGTTATTTAGGTAAAATTACCATTTATTTTATAATAATTATATTTATAATTTATTTATTTATTTCCTCTAAAGAAGTGTAGGGTAAATGGTCCCAATCCTACTTTAAGTTAGATAAAATTTAAATAAAAATATATCTAAATATTATAAAATTAAAAGATAATTATCATGAATTTCACAAAATTGTGAAGGATTAAGATGATATTTCTCTTTAATCTAGCAAAGAGCCTCATGATGTGTTGAGGCCTCGGAAATCGTTGCCACAACATCGGGGATAACCACCCGGTCCGGACCTTGGTACAACTCCTTTTCCGTTTGGAATGATGGCTTTGACTGGAGATAACGGGACCAGTTTCCCGATAATGAAATAAAAGGGATGGATGGGTGATGAATAAATTGCTTAAATGATAGGCGAATAATTTATTCTATTGACAAAAATAGGGAAACTAATACTAATCCCGGGAACAACTTATTCATTCAGAATGTAGCGTTAAATAATCTTTATCTATTTATCAGGCATATAGATGACTCTGTAAAATAAATAAAAGATGTTCAATCATTCAAAGATTGCTTCAC
This sequence comes from Pinus taeda, assembly GCA_000404065.3. NCBI lineage: Eukaryota > Viridiplantae > Streptophyta > Pinopsida > Pinales > Pinaceae > Pinus > Pinus taeda. The sequence continues at coordinate 150,650 of APFE030391120.1, read as the reverse complement.
ATGAATAGTCACAATGAAGCGATAAAGACAAATTACTACATTCACTGTTCATATCATCGGTACATATATACGTCTGAAAGGAAAGCATGCGATAAACAACCAATAGTGGAATGCATAAGGAATGCTGTGAAAATCACACACACACACACACACACACACATATATATATAAGCGATAATAGCAAGAGCGATTTCAATAACAATTCATATAACGAAAAAGAATACAGACACAGATAATAGTACCATGTGAGCTGTAGATTGATCCGAAATATCAATCGCTATTCAAAATTCCTTCTTCAACACAGAAATGCTTTCAAACAATGACAATAGTGCACATTTGCATAAAAGCCTTCCTCATCAAATTTGGAATAATTGGTCAAGTTTTATAAAAGAATATCCCTGAAGTACAATAGTACAACTTCAGGGTTTAAGTCATATACAAAACTTTTACAACCCTTTCTAAATGCATGAAAGGGTCTATAAATACTACTAAGCTAAAAAGATCTATGAAACAAAATCCTACTAAATTGGTATCAGTAAATGCAGTCTATTTCTCAGGGGCGATCTGGCAGTCAGTGAAATGAGTCATGCCTCAGGTTGTTTGCCCTTAAACCTTAGCTGGCTTATCGCGAGCATTGGTTCTACTTCTGGCGGTTTGTAGAGGCGTAAACTGAATTGGGCGGCGAAGGTGGCATCCTGGATGTCTGGTATAATATAGCCGACAGCATCGGTTAGGCACTTCAAGATGGCTCTTTGGCTGTATGGTTTGATTAAGAAGAACCAATACGCATCCCATGTCAGACTGTTGATTCCACCGATCAATCTTGCGCTTTTCTCCAGCTCCGGATAACATGAGTGCTCCAATATATTCGTTGTTGTTAATTGACCTAGAGTGCATTGGGAAATTATGTTAGATAAATACAATGTATTATTCACTAATTCAACCAAATTTCCAATGATTGTCCTGCATCTGGAAGTCGCTCTTTCTGCTTTCATCAGTTGTGATTTCCATTCTGTGAATAATATCTCTTTGTGCGATTCTAGAATTCTTGGTAGATTAGCTGCTCGGCCTACATCTGAATCCTGCCATTCTATAAAGTTTGTCAGTGCTTCTTCGGCCTGATCCAAGTCAGCCCTTGCTTTGTCTACCTTTTCGCTTATAGACGCTGACAATTCACACAATGGTTCTGCTCGTATAATGTGTTGACATAATAGCTTAACCTGATTAATCAATCCCTTATTTAGCTGGAGCGCTTCTGCTTTAAACTCATCTATCTTAGGGAGATTTTTCGTTTGCTCAATTTGAGTGGTCAATTGAGCGATTTGTTCATCTTTTTCTTTCATTGTTCCCTCAGTTGATATTCTTAATTCCTCCAGTGCCGCCGATAGCTCCTTTTGCCTTTGTATTGCGCCTTCATCTATCCTCTGTTTTTGCTCTTGTAATTGCTTGATTAGCTGGTTATTGTTCTGCTGCTGTACTAGCAATTCTTTCTCTGCTTGCTCTGCCCTCTGCTGAACTTCTGATAGTCTCGCCCGTAGTGAAGAGATATCCTGATCCTTGGCTTTTAACAAATTGCTCACCTCCGTTTCTTTATCAATAGTCGCCATCGAATATTCTCCAGTGAACTGTGATAGCTTGGTTAAGTCATCGGAGGGGTCGAATTCCTCTTTCCATACAACATTGCCCGTTACTGTTAATTTAGGGAATGGGGAAGGTTGATCAGTTCTTCTCCTTTTCCTCTATCACTTTACGACGGCTTTATGCTTGGGGCTATAAAATATATCTAAAGGGGGGATCTCTTCAATTTGCAAAACGATCTCTCCCATTGGATCTTTAGGAATTATCTCTAGTTCTTTTGTTTTGGGTAGATCGCTGGTTTCACTTGAAACCAGTTTCAATGTTGCTTCCTGTGTATCACCTTCTTTTGAAACCTCATCATCTTTTGAGCACTCTAAGTTATTGATGATTGTACTGAATTGATTCCATTGCTGGAGCAAATTCGGATCAACTAATGGATCATGATTATCCTTAGAGTTGCTCTCTTCTTGGGTCTCTGCTTGGGTTTCTTCTTGTCGCTGCACATTTTCCTGAGTGACCTCCTGCCTCTGGCTATGTGTTTCCTCCAGCTGTTTTGATGTAGTAGGAGGTGGTGTATTATATCGCTGCTCAGACTCGCTTGACCTGGTTTTTGTTGGTACAGTTGCTAACAGGTCTAGAGTCAGAGTTTGCAACCTCTGTTCTCTGATTCTGTTAAACACAACTAGCCCTTCATCATTATAAACATTCCGGGCAAGCGACTTGACTTGATACAGTGATTTGGCTGATGCGAACAAATCTTCGAATTTGTCTTCTTTGTGCTCGACCTTGGCCAATTTGGCCTGGTCGAGCGCATTGTAAGCGATCTTTCTTGGATCATACTGCCTCCTTGGCAGAGTAGCCAGAGTGAGTAAATTCATTTTCCCGGCTTCCTTCTCTGCATGCTTGATATCATGCAGGGTATATACTCCATTTCACAATGGAAAAGAAGGCCAAACATGTTTTTTAGCTCTTTTCAGGGTTTGGGTAACCCCTTCAGCGTTGATTTGATAAGCTACCTCCCTGGAAAGTAGCTTATTGGGGATGTAAAGTGGTAGCACATGTGGCTTAGCCTCACTGCCAAAAACTCTGATATAGGTGAATTTCTCCTCCCCAAACCAACTTGCTACTACAGTCAAATCTACCGCTGCTTGCTCGAAAATTTTTGGGGCAGGCTTATTAAAAATTGAATAATGAATTGGCAACATAAAACTGTTGCAGATTTGGTACAGGTGGTGCTTATAACTAGTCTTCCATAGTTTTCGATGATATATGTGAATGGGTGTGGGGTCTTGCGACGTCCACCTCCATCCCAGTACAGGAAACTCAGAATTAAAACACAACACATCCATAATATATGCACTATAATAAAATGGTGGAATAACCCTCTCTGTGACCCGATAGTCAGACCTGAAGTCAAGAATGGCTTTGGCTAACTTGTCGGATAATATGACCGCCCAATCCATGATTTCTCCACTACATGCTGCCTCTATTAGGGGAACCATTTCTATGGTGATATTGGCAAAGTCATGCAATCCCCATAGCCTACACATCATGATTCCAGCATAACAGTAAGGAGAACACAGGGAGTCGACTTAGTACTTACCCGAGGTTTCATGTTTGTGTTTTGTTGGATTCTGTCTCCAGCCTCGAATTGGTTCAGACTTGGTCTCGTTCTCTGCTCGAAACTTCTCCAAGAATGCAGAATTATATTTCTTCTCTTCTTGCGGTAGGTGATACATTAGCCTTAGGTATTCGGCTCGAAACGAACCGAAAATTCTCCCGTCCGTAGTTTCAAACAGCCTATTGATAATTGGGAGCTCTTGGAGTGCCCACCTTACCACATCTCTGTAAGGAAGAACCTGCTCCCGAGCTGCTATTCTGTGTAGGAAGGAGTCAGCCAAGTCTTTTAAATTGGCATAATATTTGTTGGTATTATCACATAAAATCTCTACTTCGGTCACCATTGGCCCTTCCGCTTCAATCAAATTACAAGTCCCTTGCCAGGTGATCCTGGGGAGTCCTAAGCATGTTGTATCTGATATCAGCCCTTTGTTCTTCCCAGTTGGATCAGCGACAGCTAGCCCTGCGGCTAGCGGAGCAGTAGGCATTGTAGCCTTCTTGGATTTCTTTCCCATTCCACTTTCTTCTGTTTCTATGGAAGAATTCTGCGCGGAGTGAAAGATAAGCGCAACACATGCAACAATATCATGAATCGAATAGAATGAAATATATATATATCTTGGGGCATTCATAGTAATTAATCGACTTAAGGTGGCCTTAGGATCAAATACATGGATAGGCCTCAAGCCTGCCTTTCTTATTAAATGGTCGTTACGGCCTGTCAGTCTCATTAATTACAATTGCTTCGATTAATGGATAAATGATTTATTTGAAGCATGCTTAGGGTGATTTGGCAGTTTGAACGCGGATGAGCGGCTTTTCCAAAGGATATGGCCTTAATTATGAATAAATCATATCAAACTGCCTTTATGATTGTTACTTTGAGAACTGTGCCATTTACCTTTTGCGAAATCGGGCATCGGGGAAATGCTAAGTTATTACATTGGTTTTGCTTGGAATCCCCGATCACCGATATCCGATATCACATCAGATGAGCAGAAGCTTAGTTGTGCTTTAGATGTTATCGTCGATTGCTGATTGTCGATTTCGCATCGCATTGTAGCAAGGATCATTACTCGTGTTATTTTATGCTTTGCCGATATCCGATAGCGATTTCGCATCGGCGAAAACTAACATGTCCCTTACATTGTGTTTTCCTTGTCATTGCGATATGCGATCTTGCGATCGCTTTATCGCAATGATAAAGATAAATCGTTTTATATCGGGGTTTTTTGATTGGTTTTATTAAAAAGCCTTTTTGTGAAATAGAATTTTAAATTGATACCAATTTGAAACAAAAATTAAAAAGGGACCCATTTCACATTATAGTTTTGGAATTTTAATGATATGAAATGGGGGGTTGTTGTAGGGCACAACAGGTTTATACTTCATACGATTGCTATTTAATTGACATTGTGGTTCCATTATGAATTGTAATCGTTACCCTTTCTAACCAGGATTAATACTTGTGGTATCAGACTCAGATTACTATTAATGTGTGCCTGTGTTAAGTTATTATGCATTTGTATTTGACTTTCCAGTGTTGTTTCATATTCTATCATTAATCAATGTTGCTCTATTTCCGTGTGCTGTCCGATTTATTCTTAGAGTAAAGATTGCTATTAATTTGGCTTTGTTGTTGTTCATTTCCATTAATTAGAGTTTGTTGTTCAGATTCCTTTAACTACGGTTTTCTGCCCATTTACTTTGTTGTTCATTTCTATTGATTAATTGCAATAGTTTGCTTTTAAAGAGTTTTCCTAGTTTACTTTCAATAGCAGCTTTAGTTCAATTATGATTTCCTTTTAATTGCTTTAAAGCAGGACTGTAAACTATAGAGAACACTGGATTGCTTCCTCGTTCCCAGATTGATTGTCTTGTTCCAGTTTGATTTCAATTGCATCAATATCCAGAGGAATGAGTTATTGCTATTGTATCCTTGATTGATGGTTGTTTGAGTGAATGATTTAGTTTAGAACATTTCAGTTTCTTGTTCGTTGTTCCATTTCAGGTTTGTTGTTCTATTTCTTAATTGTTGTTCCATTTCTTATCTGTTGTTCCATTTTCTGTTATTTGCGTGATTGATTTCTTTGGTGTGCAAAGCGATCTGAAACTGTATTGGGCATTGGCATTTGCTGTCTAGTCCCCAGATTGATGATCTGTTCCTTGATTACTTTTTGTTACATCAGTTTCTAAAGGGATGAGTTATTATTACTGGACCCTTGATTGATACATTGCTTATTTTTCTGAATGAATGATTTAGGCTTCAAGGTATTTTGTTGTAAATAGATTGTCTTTCCAAGAATTCATTTACTTTTGCATTTTAAGCACTATACTACAAAACATTACTCTTGAGTAAATAGCCACCTCAGACTGAGTACACTCTTGAAATAAAAAGTCGTCCCTGTATTGACAATTAATGTGAGGTAATTAGGAGTTAAAAAGACCCTTTTTATCACTCGACATTTTGGCGTTGTTGCCAGGGAGAGCGTAGCCATTTTTAAAGAGTAGTGTGCATCTGATGAGTGCATGTTAGGAAAGAATTGGGTATTAAAAACGGAAGGTAAGAACCTGCAGAGCATGTAAAAGCCTTGTTTCCCCACCCGCTTTCCAACAGAATTGTTAAAGAACCTAGGGTAGAAATAGATGTTTTAATTTTTGTGTGAATGATTAGGAAAAAGATAGAAATTTTTAAAAAATAAATCACATGATCTCACACAAGTGGTGATGTAAGCACCACCCATTTCACTAACCGATTGACAGGAACATTTGAAGGAGCCTCGAAGAAACACATGAAGAACATCTTATACTATGGTAAGAAATGGCTCACATTTCTACTTTTGAATTTCCTATCAAAGATCTAGGAAAAGTGACACAAATGCACATAATTCCCCCATCTTTAAAAAAATTTCATGGTTTAGCAAATGAAGATCCAGATACATTCTTATTCGAGTTCGAAATACTTTGTAGAGGATATGATTATTGTACTAATGATCAAAGATTGAAAGTGTTTCCTCTTACTCTAAAAGGAGCAGCTCTCCGATGGTTCATGAGCCTAGGTGGGAATTGCATCCAATCATGGGAGGACATGAAGAACATATTCTTGAAAAAGTACCAAGACTATTGCAAATCCAATGAAGATGTTTTCGGTATGATACAAGGGGAAGATGAAAATTTGGAGGACTATGTAGATCAATTTCAATATAACCTTGAAAAATCAAAGCATAAGCATTTGCAAAAAGAGATCTTAAAAACACTCATTCCTAAAGGGATCAAAGATGAATTTTTAGAACTCTTAAATCTGATAGGAAAAGGTGATGTTTTTTAATTATCATATGATGATGTTTATGAATTGTGCATAAGGTATTCAAGAGGAATCCCCAAGGCTGGTAAGAATTCTAGAGATGTTTGTTCCTTCTTTTCCAAATCTGCTACAAGAATAGGAGACATAAGAGCTCAAATCAATGTTTTATTTGAAAATTTTAAAGTTGATATTATTAGCTCTCTAAATAAAAAATTAGATGTCTTGCAGGTTCATAAAAATGAAGAATTTGATTAAATTTTTTGCCCTCATGACCAAAAGGAGCATCCCATAGATACTCACTCTTCCTTATCTAGGATGGAAGTGGCATATCAAAGAGATGGGAAAGCTGCAATAAGGCCTACAGGTATGGTTCAAAACACTTTTTCTCCATTCTCGTACTTGCATAATCCATTATGGAGTATTAATGTGTTAGGGCAGCCATTTCAATCTCAATATAACCACCACCAATCTTATCTACAAGTTTGGCATGGCTCACCTTATGATTGCATGACTCCTCTCCCTCATCTTGTAGCACAAGCACATTCTCCATATTCTCCACCAGCTTTTCCACAACATCCTGCTTGCATATCAAATTTATCCACTCAACCCAACCAACCACATCATCACAATGCTCCATTCCTTACACATTTTCCTGCTCAACTAATTCCACACCCTCACCATAATAAACCAGTACAACATACTTACAATGTTGAACTGCCAAATTTACCCACCCTTCCCACCCATTCTATCTCACATGTGTATTATTAGAGAAAACTTACAATAAGATTCAGAATGTTTCAAATGCAAAAATTGTAGAAGCTATGGAAGAAAATGAGGTTTCTTTTACTATGCATCAACAAGCTATTTTAAAAGCTCAAGAACTTCATGATATGATGGCTATGGGAAATCAAGAAAGTAAAGGATATATTGAAGATTGGTTTCACTCCATCATTTGTTTGCAACATCACTCTATGCTTCACAATTTTTGATACCATTTTTTCAAGGGAAGTTGGCTTCTCACACCATAATATTCATTAATATGCATTTTTCAAATTTGGGTATGTGTTTACATGAAGCCTTGTTTCAAAAATGGCTTCACTGGAAGTACTCATATACGTAGTCATATTCATTTTTCAAATCAAAATAGGTTAGTGTAGAAAATAAAATAAATAAGGGAATAAATAAATGCATTTTGTCTTTTTTTAATGTAAAATTAGTTGTTTCTTTTGTTGCAACATGCTATCAAAATCAACATCGGTGATAATTTTTTTAATTCACTTGTGTACGTAGATGAATTACAATGGAAATAATAGTTTTACAAACACTTATATTCATTTTTATCACCAATTTGAAAAAATGCTTGAATATCACATTTTTTTGGCTTGATATTTTTAAAACGTGTTTCTATCCTAGGTAGCCCTTGATGTCTACTTTCTAACCCAATTTGAACCACTCAATTTGGATTTGAAACGAAAAAGTTAGAATCAAAACATTGACAAGGTGTCTAGCGGGCAACTGAGGAACAGAGTTGGGACAGTCAGTTTTTGAAGACCCAAATATTTGAATTTTTAAAACCTATTACTATGGTAGATTCCCCTATGAATCTAGTTTAAAAGGCAATTGGAATCACTCATTTTTGATATCGTATGGGGAAATTATGATCCAAATACTGACTGTCTATCGTAAATCAGCACTCTTAAAACTCTGTTTTTCTGGTTGTTCCTTACAGTATTTGACCTATCAATTATTCTTTTATTAAAAACCTGTTTCTATTGGAGATAAATAAATAAATCTACTTTCATTTCCAATTTGAATCATTCAAATCTGACATCAAACGAAAACTTTATGCTTGAACTATCAACTGTTGGTCTAAGCTGGGTAATCGAAAATGACTTTGTTATGCAGGTTGTTCTAACTAAAATTGACATATCATATCATTGAATCTTTAAAACCTGTTTCTATTGGAGATAAACCTTTGAACTAGCTCTTATTTAGCTTGATAATCACTCAATTTGGACGAAAAACAAAGAAGTTGTGATTAAAACACTGCTGGTTAGTATGGTCGACCACTGCTCTCCCGCAGGTGACAAATAAATTTTACTTTGTTATTTTCTCCATGGATTTGGTCTACAGAGTAACTACTTGTTATTTTTTTGCATAATTCTTAGATTAGGGGAGCCCGCGCACCTCTCTTTCTCCATGATTTAATGTTTTATTGCAGGTAGATACTCGTTTTTTGCAGGTCTTGGGAAAATGAAGGTGGTCAATTTATGGACAAGTGATTCTTGAAAGGAATTTTAATGAAAAAAAAGGATTTCATCTAACTCATTACCCAACGGATTCATAATAGAAGAAATGAAGAATTGATTTCCATTTGAGGATTCATGTCTTATCACTGCTGCCAAAAGATTTTTCAAAGAGATCATTTTTTTGACATAACATCATAGATGTTGTAACTTAATTTATTTATTTACATACTGTTTTTTGTTGTTTCTTTTCTAATTTCTCTTATATTTTGTGTTTCAGGTGTTGCTTCATTCAAAGTGTAACTCATCCTTAGCATCAATGTCGTGAACAGCTAATTTGTTTTTTTTGCATGCTTACATTTTATGATTGTCCATTTTGCTGTTCCTTTTTCACATTTTGCTGTTCCATTTTCACATTTTGCTGTTCCTTTTCGAAATGGAATAGTTGTTGTTCATTTCCGAATGGAACATCACTTCTGCACTTTCACGTTTTGCTATTCCTTTCTGAATGGAACAACACTTCTGCACTTTCACGTTTTTCTATTCCTTTCCGAATGGAATAGCACTTCTGCACTTTCACGTTTTGTTGTTCCTTTCCAAATGGAACATCACTTCTGCACTTTCACGTTTTGTTGTTCCTTTCCGAATGGAACAACACTTCTGCACTTTCACGTTTTGTTGTCCCTTTCCGAATGGAACAACACTTCTGCAATTTCACGTTTTATTGTTCCTTTCCGAATGGAACAGCACTTCTGCAATTTCACGTTTTGTTGTTCATTTCCGAATGGAATAGCACTTTTTCACTTTCACGTTTTGTTGTTCCTTTCCGAATGAAATAACACTTCTACACTTTCACGTTTTGTTGTCCCTTTCTGAATGGAACAAGACTTCTGCACTTTCACGTTTTGCTATCCCTTTCTGAATGGAACAACACTTCTGCACTTTCACATTTTGTTGTTCCTTTACGAATGGAACAATACTTCTGCACTTTCACGTTTTGTTGTTCCTTTACGAATAGAACAGCGCTTCTGCACTTTCACGTTTTTTTTTCCTTTCCGAATGGAACAATACTTCTACACTTTCACATTTTGTTGTTCCTTTCCGAATGGAACAACACTTCTGGATTTTCACATTTTGCTATTCCTTTTCGAAATGGAACGACACTTCTGCACTTTCACGTTTTGTTGTTCCTTTCCAAATGGAGCAACACTTCTGCACTTTCACGTTTTGCTGTTCCTTTTCAAAATGAAACATCATTTCTACACTTTCACATTTTCGTTGTTCCTTTTCAAAAGAACATCATTTTCGCATTTCTTGTTGCTTCTCTTAGAGAACAACACATTTTCATATGCATTTTTTTGTTCCCTACAGGGAACAACATTTTTTCGTGTGTATTTTTTTCTTTTGGTATGCATTTTTTTTTGTTGTTCCCTACATAGAACACCACTTTTTTTTTGAGTGTTTTTGTTGTTCCTTCAAAAAAGAAACAGTTTAGGAGTATTTTTTAGAGCAACCCTTCCTTCCTCTTGTGGGATTATTCCTAGTTCATCTCAACCACATTTTATTGATTCCCTTTTATGCTATGAAGTACACTATTTTTATGAGGACAAGAATTATGGATTTTATTGAAGCGAGTTAATATCACTTACGTTATGATATTTAACAGGACAACTTCTTGATAATAGCTTATTTTCAAAAGGGACACAATTATTTATATACTACTTTACTGCTGTTGAACATGATATTGATTTATCATCTTAATACCATGCTGGTTCCACCTTTCCTGGTTATAATCTTCTCTGTCTATAATAAATGAGATTATGGGTATATTTTTTCTATTGACATGTTCAACTTCTTCCACCATCCCTGCTCTTAAGGAGTACTGAGCCTCCCTCTTTTTATCATAAAAATGTGTAATAACAATAAAATTTTGTTCGCAGATGGAGGATAGGGGGTCTCATTACGAGCCAGCCTACCATGTTCATAAGGATGTAACAAAGTGACATTCTCATTATGGCCACCACACCAGGGTGATGATCCATTGGGTAGCCAAATTATCCTTGGAACAAGAGGTCTCATCACGAGCCGACCTGATCACTTTTGCTACATCCCAGTGAATGGCAGTGTGGTTATCTAGTTACCACGCCAGCACACTGATCTCTTCTGTAGAACAGCACTATAACTCTCCATTTATAAATTGAGGATCCTGGCTCATGTGGGTTAAAAAGAAACCCTGCCCAGGCTATGGATGCCTGCTGGCAGCAAAGGCTCTGCTTATGGTATTGAAGTTATATCTTATTGTCAATTATTACTGTAATACCATTTTCTTATTATTTCTTTTTATCAGAAAAGTTATTTCCTTAATTGTTTTTTTCCCTATTTTGCACCTTTATGCATGAGAAATTGTTTTATGATCAATCGCATCATTTTTTAGCTAGAATACCGTGAGTAAAGCATCTTTTTGGCATATTGCTGTCCTTTTTCTCTTTTCATAACTTATCATCAATCCAAAGCGTCCTATCTTTTATTCATAACTATATTTACACACTCTGCTCTCATTAGAACCATAACTCTCGTTATCATTGATATGTGTACTTTGTTTTATTAACTTCAATATTGTTCATTCCCTTGCCTTGATCTCAGCACAACACCTTTCATATGTTGTATGGTCATGGAATCCCTTTTCCAATTGGAGGGGGGAATGTATGCATTATGGGCTAGCATGCAATATGATTATTGCACTCTGTCATAACTTGTTGATTTGACAAAATATTACTATTGCCTGTATACCCAAGTTTTTCTGATTGAACTTTTCGCATACATCTTAATCTATTGCTATTCAAAACTAACAATATGGATTCAAGAACATTATATGCCGAATAGTGCTTTGTTTACAGGAAAACAACAAGTATGGGCAGAATTCTATTCGTAGCATGACCACACTATTGCACTTAACAAAAGAGGCTCGCGAACGTGAACAATTCTTCCGACATGATGTGTTTGCCTGGATTCCACCTTTTGCATCACTTTCAGTACCAACTCTGTCTACATCAGCTTCAACAACTGCCAGTACATATATGTATGTCATTCCACATTTTTCTTTTTGGAGGTAAAACTTGAGGTAAAATAACATAATTTTCTGATTTATTACGAATTTAGGAGAATTTAATAAAAATCCATTTTGAGCATTATTTATCATCCTTCCTTCCACATCTTTACCACTTCCTTTTTTTAGCGACATCTCATCTTTCAGTTTGGGGAAGTGTTTCATTCATTTCTTTCTTATAACCATGTCATTCATATTCATCCATTACTATTCTTATTCATTCTCAACACCTCCCTTCTTCCATGTTGTTTTACACCAAGCATAAAATTGAACATATGGTAGCAACCACCTCAATTTATTTTCTAGCATCGCATGAGGCCATGCTAATTTTTCAGAGAGGGGGAGGAATTGCTATGCATGATGGATGTTTTTTTGCTTTCTTTCTCATTTAAGGCATACAATTTCAGTGCAGAAATTGATTTCCATAATATTTTTAAAACTATGAACTCACTTCTTGTGATTTCTGGATAACACCGATGTATCATTAAAATACACAAACCCATATAATTTCAAGTTAAATTGGTTCATAAAATTTCAGAAATCATGCACTCTCACCTACAACCATTTTGTTTATATCTCATGATCCGTGCATCAAAATGATCTGATTTTTGGATCATAGAAGCATTAATATAGTTGAAATCTACTTGCACAATTTCAACAAAATTTCATTTGTAGTTTTTGGGAAAATGGTTAATGAAGGTTGATGTCATTTATATCATATTTTGCTGCAACTTCATATGCACATAACTTGAACGTCAATGTAAAAATTGTTATGCCTTCATCAAGATTGCTAAAAGTGAATATTCATTAATTAAGGAAGAATTCATTTGTTCTATACATTTCATGAGTTGGGATGAACAAATTGTTTTTTATTGCTTGGTTAACACATAGGTTTTGTCTTTGGGTTGCATGAGGACATGCAACATATTCAGTTTTTGTTGCATGAGGACATGCAATATATTCGGTGTGGGGGTGTGTTGGTCCATGAATACGACCACTTTGTAACACTTATTTTACCCATTTTTACTCTTTTCTATTATATCACTTATCATAATTTATCATATAATTCTATTTTACAATGATTTATGCTCTTATGAATGAATATTATTTATTCTCCTTTATTTCTAATAAATTAATGATTATGAATGATTTTATCAATGATAGTTTCAATAAATTAGTTGTAACATTATTTACCATTTTTAACCTCCAAGATAATTTCTAGATTGAAGATTTGACCATTAAACCTGCCAATTCAGAAATTCACTGGAATAAGAAGTGACAGTTTTGCGGTTGCAATGCTGAGCAAATGAAGAATAATATGGAAGATCCGGAACATGGGTTTTGTCCAGAACAGACCCAATTAACTTTGCCAAAGAACTTTTTTCCCAAATTCGGCTTGTATTGAGAGAAACTCAGGGTTCTTTGAGCATGATTTTCTCAGATTTGTTGTTGCGGCGGTTTTCCAAATCTCAACTGCAAAGACCAAATTCGCCTTGCTCTTGTTGAAATATAGATGGAAATATATTTTCTTGGTGATCAATTGGTTGGAAACAATTCAATTTTGTAATAATAATCATATTGTAATTATCATAGTTGTAACCACTCTCTGCTCTCTTTGTATTTAAATCAGAACAAAGATCAGAGAGGGGGATGACTTTGGGGATGGATTCGAATGATGGAATTGAGGATGAATTAGAGATTCAGAATTAAGGATGGCAGAGAGAATGGATAATGGCTGAGAGATTTCTTATTGTAATCCACTGTAACTCTGCTTTGATATTTTAATATAAATCTCGTTGCCATACCATCTTTGATCCTGAAGTAACCCAGCAGCATCCGTTGGCGGCTAAGGGCCCAACCTCTGGTGGATTGTGATGTTGCTGTATATTATGTCTTTGGTTTATGTGTGGTTTTGCTTAGCAGCTTGAATCGGTAATCTGAGTAATCAAGCTGTAACCTTCTTAAGCTGGTATTACTGTATTTGTCTATGGTTTATACTTCATACGATTGCTATTCAATTGACATTGTGGTTGAATTATGAATTGTAATCGTTACCCTTTCTAACTAGGATTAATACTTGCGGTATCAGACTCATATTGGTATTAATGTGTTCCTGTGTTAAGTTATTATGCATTTGTATTTGGCTTTCCAGTGTTGTTTCATATTCTATCATTAATCAATGTTGCTCTATTTCCGTGTGCTGTCCGATTTATTTTTAGAGTAAAGATTGCTACTAATTTGGCTTTGTTGTTGTTCATTTCCATTAATTAGAGTTTGTTGTTCAGATTCCTTTAACTACAGTTTGCTGCCCATTTACTTTGTTTTTCATTTCTATTAATTAATTGCAATAGTTTGCTTTTAGAGAGTTTTCCTAGTTTACTTTCAATAGCAGCTTTAGTTCAATTACGATTTCCTTTTAATTGCTTTAAAGCAGGACTGTCAACTGTAGAGAACACTGGATTGCTTCCTCGTTCCCAGATTGATTGCCTTGTTCCAGTTTGATTTCAATTGCATCAATATCCAGAGGAATGAGTTATTGCTACTGTATCCTCGATTTATGGTTGTTTGAGTGAATGATTTAGTTTAGAACATTTCAGTTTCTTGTTCGTTGTTCCATTTCAGTTTTGTTGTTCTATTTCTTAATTGTTGTTCCATTTCTTATCTGTCGTCCCATTTTTTGTTATTTCCGTTATTGATTGCTTTGGTGTGCAGAACGATCTAAAACTATAGTGGGCATTGGCATTTGCTGTCTAGTCCCCAGATTGATGATCTATTCCTTGATTACTTTTGGTTACATCAATTTCTAAAGGGATGAGTTATTGTTACTGGAACCTTGATTGATACATTGCTTATTTTTCAGAATGAATGATTTAGGCTTCAAGGTATTTTGCTATAAGTAGATTTTCTTTCCAAGAATTCATTTACTTTTGCATTTTAAGCACTATACTGCAAAACATTACTCTTGAGTAAATAGCCGCCTCAGATTGAGTACACTCTTGAAATAAAAAGTCTTCCCTGGGTTGACAATTAATGTGAGGTAATTAGGAGTTAAAAAGACCCTTTTTATCACTTGACAGCAGTCAGTATGGTTCAGTTTAGGTCGTTTCTAGATGGTTTCTGATCCGGATTTAAACAGGAACGCAACAAATTACAGAGATAGCCATATACACAAATATGCAGCGGAAATAATACTTCATTTCATTAATGGAAAATACTAAAATATGCTTACAATCAGAAATGGAAATAAACTAGCTAGGGCGATGGTAGCTTATCTCTGAGAAGAGATGTGTGGCTACATGCCTCTAAACTGTGTTACAATGAGGCTCGAAGGCCTATTTATTGTTGAGAACAATGAAAAACCCTTCACATTCCAAAACCTAACCCTAGAAGATGAAACGCCAAATTGTGGGCCCCGTTTTTGGGTAAGTTGGTACATCAACTTCCCGGGGTCGCGAATTCGTCGTCTTATCTCCGTTTGACGTGCATGATAGTCCGTTGGAAAGATCTCTCCGAGGACTACGACAGAAAAGATGATTTTTAGTCAAAGAAATCCCTGGCGGTAGATTTTCCAAAAAACGTCATTTAGGGCCTCAAAACGGCTCCAGAAGTTTAGGACCCGAAAAACTGCTAAAAATAGTAAACTGTGATATAATTAAGTAAACTGAAAAAAACTGCACGAAGCACTAGAGGGGATCCAAGTTGAATTAGCGGGTGGCCACCAATATCAACCTGGATCATCCTATGTATTTTTATTTGGCAAGACTATTATATATAAAGGCCAACTCAAACCTGACCAATTAAAGAGCAACTACTTTTCATATTTGGGTGATGAAAATATTACTAGCTACATGGATTTGGTACATATTATATCCTTACTCTCTTTTTAAGTTAGTAATGTACTCCAAATGCTGAATCAACCATTTTGCAGACTTTGATTGTGCTTTAGATGACTTAGTTCCAAAGTGTGGTTGTTGCTGTGAACCGATCATGTTTTTTGTTTTCAAGTTTTAATTTTTTTCATTATTTTTATGTTTGGGTTGACGATCACATAGGTGATGTGGTTTAGACCTTATTGTGGAGTAACGCATGTTGTAGAGTTGATACATTGCTCCACATAGACATTTCAATGGAGGGGGTCTTCTCCATTTCCTGCACAGAGAGATGAATGGAGCACGTGAATCATGTGATGTTCAAACTTGGATGTGGGGGGATTATTTAGTTTGAGTTGAGATGTAAAAGTAGCTAAGGGTTTCAAAATATTTTAAAGTGGGACTGATCCTAATTTGTCTTTGCCGCTTCATTTAATTTCATTATCTGAAACAATTTTTTCTAGCCTAAATTTTTAACACCCCTCACAAATGAAGGAAATATCAACCATAAATATGTGTAATTGTGATATTATCCAAGATAAATTTGCTTGTTTTACTTTAATTCATTGGAATTTTTCAACAAACACATTTTCTAGTTGGGATCATGCTCAGCTCATCCACATATTAGGGCACAATGGGGAGATAAATGCTCTACGATAAAATGTCAACTGGTGAGTTTTTTTCCCTCTTTTGCATCCTCTCAAGAGAGAAAGCAATGTCCTTGTGAATGTAAAATTACTTATGGCTTGTATACTAATTATTTTTTGTTTGTATGCATTTTCTGCGAATTTTGTTGCAAAATGAAAGCACGGGAAGGATTATTAAAGTGCCAAAACCTTTCTCTTTCAAAGGATGAGATGCATAAACTTCTCTCTATTGTGGATGCAATATATTCATATTTTGGTAATCCCTTGAATGCTTCTAGAGTTTGGCCCTTTGCTTCATCATTAAGGATTGTGTCTCCTCAAATTGTCAATGTCTTTCAGGCACTTTGGATGGTGTAGTAGAACTTCTTGTTCGAGATGGGAGGAGTCTTTTTGAAGCAGTAATGATGATGATTATAGAGGCATGGTAGAATAAGAAAAACATAGACCCTGATTGTAGAGCTTTATATGAACATTTCTCAGCTTTAATGAAACCATGGGATGAGCTAGCCCTTGTAGCATGTAAATACATGTTTCTCTCGCTGGAGGATTAGCATCTATTTTATGCATTTTCTTTTATATGAAAATAGATTTCAAAGTGTTTGAGACTTATCCCATGGGCCATTTCCTCACTAGATACACATGTTTATAGCTTTTCTAGATGAAGAATATCTAGATTTTGAGAAACTGTTATTATGAAAGATGACTTTTACTCACATGCTCTGACACTAAACATAAGAAATTAAAAAAATGAATTCTCGTGGTTATTTTTATATCAAAGCATGGACTAGAGAGTTATATTTCATTAAAATGGAAAATGCTTATTTAAAAAGGACATCTAGATGAAATTATTGGAAATATGACTTTTACTCACATGCTTTGATAATAATAAATAAACAAATTATTTTAATGGGCACACACTTTTCAAGTTTCTATCACATAGATAATAACCATGGAAATATTTCTATTATGTTTAAAAATTGCAGTCATTGATGGTTGCTATCTCAGAGCAACTCTAGATAGTAATGGACTACGTACTGGCCATTTCTATGTAACCTACAATGGGCGAGTTATCATTGGAAGTGAAGTAGGTGTTGTAGACATTCCACCTGAGGATATTTTCCAAATAGTAAGGCTTAATATTGAAATGATGATTCTTATAGATTTTGAAAAACATGGTATTGTGGACAATGAGGCCTTAAAAGAGATAATTCCGTGTCATGGCCCTATGTAGAATGGATAAAGAGACAAAATATTACCTTCAAAGATATTGTTTATTTTTTTCAAGAAGCAGAAAGTGCATGAACAAGTTATTGGACCAGTAAATGTGATTCTAAACTCTCAATATAACTTGGGTACCTTAGATGTGAATTATAAACTTTCCATAACTTGATGATTGTACTAGTTTACACATTGGCAATTTTGATGATACAATGGAAACCATGGGAATATATGGCTTGTTTTCACTATTGAAGGCTTATGGGTAAGTGATTTGTATGTAAAGTTGTTGTCATGTATTTTTGAATGTATGTTTGCATGTTTATTGAGCTGTTTGTTTAAATATGAATTTCATTGTCCAAGCAAACAATTGAGGCTTTGGAAATGTTGTTACTTACTATGGAAAAATATTGAATATAATCTCTTGGTTCCATGGGGAATGATACACCTTTAGCTGTGATGTCAAATAGACCAAAAATAATATTTGAGTATTCAAGAAGATGTTTGGTTAAGTAATAAACCCTCCTATTGATCTAATTCATGAAGCAATTTTCACCTCAATGGAATGCACGATTAGTTCAGAGGGGGATCTTATAGAAACTAGTGAGAAGTAGTGCCATTAACTTTCTTTTAAAGTTCTTATTCTTTCCATTGAGGAAACATAAGAAATATAAAAATGAGGGGGATCTTATAGAAATTAGTGAGAAGTAGTGCCAGTAAATTTCTTTTAAAGTTCTTATTCTTTCCATTGAGGAAACATAAGAAATATAAAAATGAATTATTGAGGTTGGAGTTGCAGAGTGCTTGATATCAAATTTCCAAAAGAACGTGGCTCTAGAAGATTACAGGAGAACTTGGATAGGATATTCTCCGAGACTCATCTTGCAATTTGTGAAGGTTAAAAATTACTAGTGCTATGAAATAGAGGTGGGCAATATAAATTCCTTTACTTCCTATGGTTATTCTAATAGAAAAAATAGACTTTAATCATTGTTATTTGTATACAATATTTTCCCTTGTATAGGTAGTGGTTAAATTTTCCTAACTCCAATAAGGATGAAAGTGGCACTAAATAGATCTTGAATTTTGTAGCTACATCATCCAAGTGGGTCCTTGTTAGATGTTGGTGCTGTGCATCACCATCTTGTCTCAAAGTTACGGAAAATCAATTTGGATTGATTATAGAGTCAGAGGAACCATGCAAAGTGCATCATTTCTGCATGCTAGTAGGGTTTGGAGTAGATGATATATGCCCCTACATAACAATTGAAGCTATATGGAGACTATAGTTGATGGTAAAATCCCACCAAAGAAGAATGGAAACTTGCATAATAAAAGAAAGTTGTTTTAGAAATGCATTAAAGAAATTAAATATGGCATGTTTAAGGCTTTAGGAAAGATGGGAATTTCTACTTTGGCTTTTGACAAAGGTGATCAAATTTTCAAGGAACTTGGAATTTAATCAGAAGTTGTTCAAAGGTGTTTTACTGGAACATTAAGATGGGTGGAGGGGGAAAAGTTTGAGATGCTTGCTCAAGATACACTACGTTTGCATAATTTGACATTTCCTAGTCATATTTTACCCAAAGGGAATGTTGATGCACATGATTTACCCAATCCTAGTGAACATCACTAGTGTAAAGATGGTGAAGTGCATCTAAATGGCCCACAAGCCATTGAAAATATTCAAGAAAAATCTCACACCAATAGTGTTGCAGTGTATAAGAAATAATCTAAAACTATTCATGATATAAACAAACACTATTTGCGAGGGATGCTTAAATTTAAGTACCATATATGAAGATTCCTTTGGAGGAAGTTGAACCTACTAGTGACATTGTGAAGTGATTCTGCATAGATGTTGTTTTTTATGGTTCATTTTCAATGGAGGCTCATACAACTTTGGCTATTACAAACAAAAGAATGGAGAAAATATAATACAAGTTTGCATCTTCATCTATATTTTAGAACAATATTAGGATAAGCGAAAAATTTCCAAAAAATAATAAGAATCATCAATCCTACGTGTGTTTTTACTTATGAAAACAAGACACTGAAAGATACCTTATACCAATTTCTTTCATGCACCATCAATATTAATATTTCTTTCTACCTTAGTTTATGTGCCTTGGGTGAAGGAGGAGATAATCCAACGTGGTTAGGACCACTCCTTGATGGCTCTGTGAATCCTAAAAGAAGTGAAATCTAACAAGTTAAAAGAGGGAGGTTTGGTGTTTCTAGTGTCTATCTTACTAATGCAACTAAAATTCAGATTAAGATGGTTGAAGTATGGAATTTTCTTTTCAAGGAGTCTATAGAAGGTATTTTATTAATGATATTGGTGGCAATTTGGGAGAGTGAATATTATATGATAGCATCAAGATTTTCACTTATTTCCAAGACATGTTGTTAGGCTTATTATGTTTTGTGCATGGTATACTTTTAAGCATGCATGTGAAGGCTCCTTCATTAGACTGGATATTTACTATTAACATTTATTTTAAATGTTTCTTTACAAGGTGAAAATCTTGCCGAGGGTGGTGAACTTCATGGCCATATATTCATTGGTGATATTTTGTTACTGTTGAAAATAACAACAAGAAATGTTAAAAATAGCATCTAGAAATTCTAATTTAATTTTTCCTTGAATTAAATTGAAATTCTATTCTCATAGCAGCTTGTAATAGTTAACTAAGTTAATTTGACTTAGTTGGCTTAAGGAATTTGAGTTGGAAGTCTATCTAGAGTCATGTAGAGTGATCCCTAAATTTTAGGGGCCCAGGTTGAGTTCTTTTGAGCTGTCATTAATTAAATTAGTCTAACTAAGTTATAGTCAGTTAAAAAAGTTCTAATTGTTGGAGGAACTAGTAGGAGGTCTAGTAGTGGGGATGAGCACCAATGCATCTTCACTGCCACACCAGTTAACTGAAGATTCACTCATAAATAACTCATGCATGTCAGTTCAGAGGAAGACCTAGTTGAGATTAGTTTTTTGGGATAGTGTACTATCAATTGTATAATCTTTCGAGTTGTACAAATGATGCATGCAATCAGTTGAGGGCCTATGGATGGATTGCGTAGTCATGGGTGGAGAATTTTCCTAATTAAATATGGGATAATTATATTAGGAATTGAAAAAGGAAGTAGGAGCTTGGAAGGCTAAGAATTTGAATAAGTATTGGCCAAAGGAAGTCATTTAGGAAGAGGATAGGAAATACTTGTGCAGGTTGAGCTCAAGGTTTAACAGATCATATTGTATTCATCCAAGGCTTGCCTAGGAAGCAGAGAGATAGATTGTACTTGTGCAGGATTTGTTCAAGTTGAACAAGCATTGTATTTTCTTCTCAGACCTTTTGGTTAATGCAATATAGATAGTCGAGGTTTTTTAGCAGTTGTTTTCCCCAAAGAAATATCGTGTTATGTGCAATTGATATTCTTCCTTTTCTTCTTAATATTTTCATTGATCAATTTTGGTTTCCGCTGAAGAGTATAGTACAATCTTGTATTGTGTTTTAGCATATCACATAATTTTTTGAATCTACAATAAAAATCTACATGGTATCAGAGCTAAAGATAGTATAGAAGAGGAGAACTCAAGTTTGTTGTGCAGGTGAAATCGAATTTACGAGTTCATACTTCAGAGTCAACAATATGTCATTCTACGGTTTGAGACTTGATTATGCCTTAGAGGGAAGATCAAATTACATAGCTTGGAAAGACAGGATGGTAGTGCTGGAAGACAATGGCCTTAAGGAATTCATAGATCATGATATTCTTAAGCCTTTATCATCTAATGCTAAAGATATGACTAAATGGAGAAAGTGTGTGGAAAAAGTGAGAAGGATTATCCTTGAAGGAGTTCGAGATCACATTGTCTCGAATATCCACAGTAAGGACACTACATTTGCAATGTGGGAGGCATTGAATAACTTGTTTAAAAATAGAAGTGACCATAGGAAGTTGGCACTGAAGGACAAACTCAGAAAGATCAAGATGGAGAAGGGTGACTCTATTTCGAAGCACTTGATCAACTTCACCCATTGTCGGGATGAGCTTGGAAGTGTCAGGATTACTGTTGCTGAAGACAATATGGTGAGCCTAGCACTTCTAGGACTTCCAAAGAGATGACACAGTTACTAGGAATTTGTTAATGTGAGGGAGAAGCTACCAAAGTGGGAGAGGTTGTGGTCTGACGTGGTACAAGAAGAGTTTCGGTGGAACACCAGAGATGGGACCTCTTCCAAAGAAGTGGAAGAGGACTTTGCATTAGTTAGCAAAGAAAAGAAACCCTAAGGGAAATAAGTCCCAAGGCAATGAGGATGGAAAGAAGAAGGACTTGTCAAACATCAAGTGTTTTCACTGTCATAAGTACAGACACTATGCCACAAATTTCCCACATAATAAAGCAAGCAAGAAGGAGTCTGCAATAGCAGCAGTAGGTGAAGCTCTAGCTTCACAATACGAACTTGATTTCACTCTCATTGCATCCATGGCCAACACTATAATGGGAAGCATGTGGTATCTCGACAATGGTTCTTCATTCCATATGACAGGGAATAGAGATCTCTTCAGTGAATTTGAAGATAAAGACCTCAAGTAGAACATTGAGTTTGGAGATGATGGGAGGTATAACGCGACTGAAATTGATACAATTACCTTTCAGAGGGAGTCTAACTCCCCTCTCAGAATCACGGATGTGATGTATGTTCCAGTACTAAAGAAGAATTTTGTTTCCATTGCAGTATTGGAAGACCGTGGCTATGATGTGATTTTTAGCAAAGGAAAGGTTTTCCTTAGACACATCGCCACAGGGCAAGTGAAAAAGATTGGTGTGCGAGTCAAGAACCTATATGCACTTGAGGTGCAAGATGCATGCAAAGCCTTGAGGAGCAAGGCAAACATTAAAGACTTGGTGGTTGAGAAGGAGCATGAATTACCTCTCAACATACAGCCTCAGAAGAAACCTAAGAAAGTTGTGGAGCAACCACAATTAAAGAAGCAGAGAGGAGATCGAGTGGAGGCATCCACTCAAGCAAAGACCTCTAGTTTGGGGGAATTTTGATCCAAGTGGGCAGAGGGAGAACATGTAGCCATACCTCATGGTGAGAGGTGGGGCGATGTGAAGTAATAGTCCCAGGTGTGTATAAATTTGGGCAGGGTCCATTGAGATGTTTTGTCTCATGGATCATTACATTGCTGCGAGAGCCCAAAGTACACAATAGCATGATGGATCAATGGTGGTTGATGCAGTCAGATGTCAAAGTGACATAGGAAGAGACTAGAAACAGTCAGATACTGGGAAGTGTAGAGCATAGTTGGCAGCAGTGCAAATGACACATTGTAGAGTCAATAGAAGTGCAAAGTTTTCAGTAGACAATGCAGGATCTAGTAGCAATTAGAGACTCTGGTGACAAATGCATCATAATGATTCAGTTTGGATTTTATTTTATTTTATTTTTATTTTTATTTTTTTTATTTTTTTTATTTATTTTTTTTCAGTTTCAGAAGTTGCAGTAACAACAACACTAGAGATAAATGTTGCATGCAGAACATTCCAAAGGTACCAAATCGAGATAGAGTTGAATTCCTTTCTTGTTGAGAAGGAGTGTTAAAAAGCAACAAGAAATGCTAAAAATAACATCTAGAAATTCTAATTTAATCTGTCCTTGAATTAAATTGTGAATTAAATTAAAATTATATTCTCATAACAACTTGTAATAGTTAACTAAGTTAATTTGACTTAGTTGGCTTAGGAAATTTGAGTTGGAAGTCTATCTAGAGTCATGTAGAATGATTCATAAATTTTAGGGGCCCAGGTTGAGTTCTTTTGAGTTGTAATTAATTAACTTAGTCTAATTGAGTTATAGTTGGTTAAACTGTTCTAATTGTTGGAGGAACTAGTAGGAGGTCTAGTAGTGGGGAAGGGCACCAATGCATCTTCACTCATGCATGTCATTTTAGAGGAAGACCTGATTGATATTAGAGTTTAGGGACAATGTACTATCAATTGTATAATTTATCGAGTTGTACATATGGTGCATGCAATTAGTTGAGGGCCTATGGATGGATTGCACAGTCATGGGTGGAGAATTTTCCCAATTAAATATGGGCTAATTCTTTCAGGAGTCATGAAGGGAAGTAGGAGCATGGAAGGCTAGGAATTTGGCTAAGTATTGGCCAAAGGAAGTTAGTCAGGCAGAGGATAGGAAATACTTGTGTAGGTGGAGCTCAAGGTTGAGAAGAGCATATTGTATTCATCCAAGGCTTGCCTAGGAAGCAGAGAGATAGATTGTACTTGTGCAGGAATTGTTTGGTTTGAACAAGCATTGTATTTTCTTCTCATATCTTCTGGTTAATCCAATATAGATAGTCAAAGTTTTTTAGAAATTGCTTTCTCGAGAGAAATATTGTGTTATGTGTGATTAATATTCTTCCTTTTCTGCTTATTGTTTTCATCGATCAATTTTGGTTTCCACTAAAGAGTAGAGTAGATTCTTGTCTTGTGTTTTAGCATATCACAAAAGCTATTGAATATATAGTAAAAATATGCAGTTACAAGAAAGTCAACTACCAATGTGGCGCTTATTAGCCCTCCACATCATGATATTTATTCCGTTGAAGATCTTGCACAACTTATTTATGATCTTAAGGTAATTATAGAGATTATACTTGAAGAATTTTAGTTTTGATTTTTAAAGAATTTGTACACATTGTTTTGTTATGTGATATTTTTTATTTTTATTCAGTTCTTACAATGGTCTAAGAATTTGGCATGCCTTGGGATATCCTAGAAGGAGATAGATTGGGCATTCCAGTTGAAGATTAGAAGGCTTTGTTCTTGGAATTTATATGTATTTCTATCAACTAATCTGCGCAAAATGCATATAATAGTTTATGCTTAAATACTAGTAGTTCCATTTTTTTTGACATGAATTGCATAGGCGCAATTTTCATCTAAATTGTAGACTATAATTTGATGTGCCTATTTTGGATGGTCTAGACTATGAAGGTTTCTTTGAGTATTATATTTCTTCCCAATCCCTTTTTTCTTGAACTACACACAATTATGATGTTTGTTAGCCTGAATAATGAAATGTACATCTCCTAAAAGTAATGCCAACCAAAGTTGGTCAAAACCATCTACCTTCCTCTTAACCAAGTTATGGGGGCCTTTACATGTCATAAGGTTTAATTTTCAAGATATGAGGTTTGCAGTACTGGAAGGTGAGAAAGACACGTCTGACTATTTTGATGGATTTTGCTGCATAATCCTAATCAAAAGCTAGAATCAGTATAAAGTTGGTTTCTGAAGCTAGAGATGGAGTGATAACAAGAGGTGTAGTAAAGGGCCATGCAAATCATGTATTTATTTCGGGACATGATGGTGGTACCGGAGAATCTTGATGGACAAGAATAAAAAAAATTGGGTCGTTGTGGGAACTTGGGCTAGAAGAGAATCATCATACATTGGTGTCTAATGATTTGCATGGTTGTAAAATTATACAAACAGATGGTCAATTAAAAATAGGAAGAGATGTTATCATAGTTGCTCTCCTTGGTGCATAAGAGTTTGATTTTAGTACATCGCCCCTTATCAGTCTAGGTTGCATCACGATGAACAAATGTCACAAAAGCACATGTCTGGTTGGTGTTGCTACTCAAGATCTTATTTTAGGGGAAAAATTTGCAGGAGAACCAGAACATGTCATTAATTTATTCCTCATGCTTGCTGAAGAGGTTTGTGAACTTATGTTTGAGATGGGTTTCAATGCTATAAAGGAGATGATCGACCATGAAAATGTGCTAGATATGGATAAAGAGGTTATAAACAATAATGCAAGGCTTGAAAATATTGATATTTCTATGCTACTTCAGCCTGCAACTAAGATTCACTAAGAAGTTGCTCTATATTGTGTTCAGGCCCAAGATTATGGTTTGGATATGGCCCTAGACCAAGAGCTGATTAGTATTTCAAAGGTGGCTCTAGAAAAAGTTATACTTGCTTACATGGAGATGTCCATAAGGAATGTCAATAGAGATTTTGGTACAATGCTTAGCCATGAAGTTACAAAAATATAAAACATGACAGGTTTTTCCATAGACACAATTCATGTAAAATAACAAGCAATGTGGGTCAGAGCCTTGGGGAATTCCTTTGTTCAGTTGTTACCCTAAAGTTGGAAGTGGACATAAGTGATTATGTTTGTAAGGGTTTATCAGGAGGCAAGATCGTGATTTACCCTCCTAGAAGAAGCTGGTTTGATCCTAAAGAAAACATTGTCATTGGGAATGCTACTCTATATGGGGAAACAAGTGGAGAATCATACTTCAATGGTATGTAAACATAGAGGTTTTGTGTGACGAATTTAGGTGAAAAAGCAGTGGTTGAAGGAGCAGGAGATCATGGATGTGAATACGTAGATGATGGAACTGTTGTCATCTTAGGAAAATATGGGAGGAATTTTGCAACTGGAATGAGTGGAGGTATTTTCTATGCTCTTAATGTTGATGTAAAATTTGATTCAAGATGCAATATCGAGTTGGTAGACATTGAAAATGTTGAAGAGGAAGATAATGTAATGAAACTAGAGATGATGATATAACAGCACCGACATCACTCTAGCAGTTATTTGACAAAAGAAGTCCTTTCTGATTTAGAAGCTTTCCTCCCAAAGTTTGTGAAAGTATTCCCACGATACTATAAAAGAGTGTTACAAGAAATGAAGGCTAGGAATACTGCGAAGGAAGCAGGGGAGGTTGACTTGATGAAGAAAGATGTCTTTGAGGAGTTGCAGAGGATGGAAAAAGTTTCTTCAAATCAACATAAAAGAATGACAGGGCTTACAAGGTACATTTTCATGTAGTTCAACTCATTTTTTGTTTATTTTAATTTCAATTGTATAACATGTATATCATCATCAAATATTAACTTCACCATATAAAATCCTTGACTCCTTTAAATGATTTGACAATTTCATAAAACATTAAGTTGTATAAATGTTGAGTGTGATGGCTTGGTCATGGGGCTAAGATTTATATCTAGTTTGTAGCAAAGTGAACAGAAAGTGGTGGCACAAAGACCTACAAAAATAGATAATGTAGTTAAGCACCATGGTTTTATGATGTAGGAGTGTGAGAGTCTTGCATATATAGATGTTGTAGCATGGATGAATGATTGAAAATAAGTGATTGAGGAAAACAATCTAGGGTCACTACTAAAGACACAATCAACTAGGTGTATGAATTGTGGAACCCCCTTTTTTCACTAGGTTATAGTCCAAACATCATTTATTTGCCCCTAATTGTTTATTAAAATAGAAAGTGAAACACAATGTAGTCAACAATTCAAACTTCATATGTTATAACTTATATTCACTGCCTGAGTGTTTTCCTTTTTGTATATTACAAAGCTTCTTAATTACATTCCTTGTTCTAGTATATTTTTTGTTTTTCTAGATTGCACACTTGTTTGTATTATGAAAGTGTGAAATTTTTTCCTCTGTGCAGGATAATAGTGGATGTCCTCTTGGGAAAAAAATACCTTAGTGGAATGAATTAGCGCAACAAGAACGTTGGTGAGAAGCATTTGACTAGCTACTGGAAACACATAATTTTCCAAAATTCACTAGACGTGTATGCCCCGCCCCTTGTGAAGGTGCGTGTGTACTAGGAATAATTTTAAATCTAGTATCTATTAAAAGTATTAAATGTGCCATCATTGATAAATCTTTCGAAGAAGGTTGGATGGTTTCACATCCACCTGAGAAGAGGACATGGTATGTGTATTCCCTCTATAATTCTTAATTCCATTCTTATGATGCTTAGCATTTTGAAAATATTATCTCTATTTTATATGATGTGGTGAACTAGATCTTGATATGGATGTGTCATTGGGTTTAGGAAGAAAGTTTCTATAGTGGGCCAGCTAGTTTGGTTGTTGCTGATAAACTTAATAAATCTCATGGGAACTTTGTCATTGTTTATGAATGTGTTGATTGAATTAGAGGTCTGAAAATGTATGGAGTTCCTAATATGAAAACAAAAAAGCTTGATGTTATCCAACAATGTGTTGATTTGATGGTAGAGGAAGGTGTTAATTTTGTTATGAATGCAAATGTTGGAGTTGACTCTCTTTTCTCTGTGGAGAAGTTTCACACTGAAAATGATGCTCTGCTTTTGGCATATGGCACAACAAAACAAAGGTACACTTTCTCTATATGATTTCAATTCATATTTTTCCCATAGGAGTCAAGGCCCTTACTGTATAGTGTAAATTTAGTAAATTTATTATTATATATTATATATATATATATATATATATTAATATAATATATATATATATTATATATATATATAATATATATATATATATATATATAGATATATATTGTAGGTATCTTCTTGTGCCTATTTGTGAATTAATGGGAATACATTTTTCTATGGAGTTCCTCATTCAAATACCAAGAGTTTGTTGGACAATGGATTACAAGATGGAAATTTTATTTCTGCAAAAGGGGAAAGGGTGTTTGTCATTGGAGGAGGAGACACTGGACCTGATTGTATAGCAACAACCATAAGACATGGATGTAGCAATGTTGTGAATTTGGAGCTCCTTACACAACCCCCAAATTCTTGTGCTACTGAGAATATTTGGCCTCAAGTTTGACTTTGTTCATCTTCATCTAAATAAAAATTATCTATCTATTATTTTCTAGCATGTTGTATGTTAGTGAAATTCCATGATCATGGGTCTTTGTTCACTTTTTCGTAGTGGCCTAAGGTTTTTTGAGCAGATTATGGCCACCACGAAGCTATTACCAAGTTTTGTAAAGATCCCAGGTCATATGAAGTGTTGAAAAAAAGGTTTATAGATGATGACAATTGAAATGTTAAAAGGATTGAACAAGGTCAAATGGGAAAAAGATGAGAGTGGAAAGTTCCAGTTGAAAGAGATGGAGGGCACAAAGGAGATTATAGAAGAAAAACTTGTTTTCTTAACAATGGGATTTCTTGGACTAGAATATTTAAGCTACATTTTTCTAAGCATCAAAGTTGCTTCTAAGAAGATATAAAACTTTAAATTTGTAATGATAAGCACAATCTAATAATTCAAGTCCAATCTAAATTTAGTTGACAACATTCATTGCTTGACTATGTTTTCTTCTTTAGAAAATTGAGTAATTCAGTGATATTGCAACCTTCCTAATCCATAACATTGAATAAACATATTTTCAACGTTTATATTCTATGTCTAAAATATACTGGACATACGCACCATATTTTTTAGAACTCCTCCATTTACCTCCTCACTTTAATTTCAAGTTTTTATTTGGTTTGTCAAATTATTCTAGGGAAGCTTTATATGGAAAGGGATAACATGTCAAATTTCAAAGCCAACTTTGGTGGTTTTGCAACAGGTGTTGATGGTGACTATAGACATGGACAATCACTTGTTGTTTGGGCCATTTCTCAAGAAAGACCAACAACTACCCAAATAAATAAATTTGTGATAAAGGAAGACTAGTGATCAAAACTCGTGAAGATTGAGTGGAGGACAAGGATAAATGCTCAATGTTCACTTTCAAAACATAAGTTCCCGCTAGGAAACTTGCTGTAGAAGGTCATAATCCTAGGAAAAATGGAAACAACATGCTAAACAAGCCACTCACATGCCTTGTTATTGAAGTTGTGAAAGGAATCAAAGGTCAGGCGTTTTGCTTCAAGTGTCTCACATTGCTATTCATTAATACTAACAAGGAGGGTCTTTTGAAAGCATCAAATGCTCAATCCAAGGCCTTTATGATGGAAAAAGGGTCTATATGAGACATTTCAATCCCAATGGAAATTTCGTCCTTTACATTTATATCCCATGTTCTGCCTATGTACAGTGGCTATGATGTTATTGTGAATTTGTCTTCAACACACACATTTGACAGTTATTTCAATTACATATTTGCAGATCCTTTCTTGATTTCATCACTGTTTTTGTGAAGGGTGACAACATGACCTTCTCAAACTTGGCAACTATTTCCTTTTGGTTACACATCCTACTGTTCTGACCTTTAGATTGATCTATGACATAAATTTTCCCAATCCATAATAGAAACATGCATTGTAGATTTTGTTAAAAGGATAGTAATGGCTAGTTTTAAGCCTTCTTGTCCTTTAAAAGTACAAGGAAATTGCAAGTGAGTACTATTGTTTAGTTTAAAAATTATCATATGAGTTGAACATTGATTATTTATAAAATAAAAAATTGGGAATTTATCAGTTTTAGTTACATTTTCTTTGAGAAGATCTTCTAACATTCTGGTGCATTTTTTCTCCCATAGAAAGTCGGGATTAAGAATCTTGATTCCTTTAATCCAAACAAATTGGTAGAAAAATCAAGCTTACCTTCGAAAAATAGTGTGCTAGTAGAGTTTTGACATCTATTTGTGGATTAGGTCTAGATCCTTTTAGGATATTCTTCAGATAGAGCCTTTATATTTTGATCATGCCTTCTTTACTTTTCCATGTGAAACGAAGATGTCCATGCAAAGATAAAAATGCAGTAGCCACTACTTGTTTCCCTGAAATTTTTTTCACGTATAGATTGGTAACTGTTAGCTGCTAATTCACTTCTTCACTGCAGCAGGAAATATTCTACTAATGGAAAATTTTCCATTGACATCTGTTGTCAAGGTCCAGGATGCCTCTCTCTTTCATTGCCTAAACATAATTGATCCGAATTTAAACGGGAACGCAAGAAAATACAGAGATAACCATATACACAAAGATGCAATAGAAATAATACTTCATTTCATTAATGGAAAACACTGAAATATGCTTACAAACAGAGTTGAAAATAAACCAGCTAGGGCGATGGTAGCTTATCTC